>VXAV01002381.1:42358-74654 GCA_013399715.1 Alectura lathami | reverse complement strand
CGCGGTGCGCGCTGCCCCGCACCGCTCCGCGGCGGCCCCAGGTGCGGGAAGGACGCGGGCAGGTGGTGCCGCAGCTCGGTGCGGGGCGAGGAGCAGCTGTGCTTCCCGCCGGCTGCCGGGCTCGGCAGTAGGCTGCAAGTTGAACTAAAATGCAGGGATGGAGCGGGGGAGGGAGCTGATGAACTGGCCTGAGGAGAACAGGCTGAGCGTGCTGGAGGTTTTTGCATCTCGAGTATAAGGGGAGCGGGGTCCAGCAAGCCTTCCTCTGGAAAATGTTTGAAAAGCAGATGTAATTTGGTAGCATTGCAATGCCAAAGGAAATATGACACCCTTCGCTGTCTCTTCCTAAAGAGACAGAGGTCTTTTTAACTTTAATCTGCAGTTTTCCCACCCTGACCCGGTAACTTTCCAGTATAACTTTCTCCTATAAGACATCTTTGTGCTAGCTGTCTCCCAAAACACACAAGATAGAGTTAAACAATACAAGAGATTGCATTGTGCACTGTACTGCAACCCGCGGTCAAATCCTGCCACCTCACCTAGCACAACTTCCATTGGCCTTAGCAGAAATTCTGCGTGAGTTAGGACTGCAGTATTTGGCTCTTGCTGGGTGTTATTTCACTGAGATTTCACATCAGACCTGCTGCAAAGGCCTTCAAGTCGTTAGGTAGGATGGGGAAAGATGACAGGAGATAAAGCTAAATATGCAGGGGAAAAAAAAAAAAAAAAGAGAGAGAGAGAGAATTGCTAAAGCACAAAGAAAAGTTGCACAAGACAAGGATCAAGGATTTTGTATTGTTATCACTGAGGATGCTCCACTCATCTGAAACGGCCTCATCTGTGTGATCCAGATAGCTGGGAGCAGGCATAAAAATGGAAAAAAATACTGTGAGACAACCGGGGGAAAACCTAGACTGGTGAATTTCCTTGGACATAACAGAACACAAAGTTACAGGTGGAAAATTGCTCTTAGAGAACCAACCTGAATGTTGCAGGTCAGTTGTTCCTGCCCAGAGAGGTATTAGACGCTGATGCAATAAAGTCTTTGTCAGCATTTCTTTCTTAGACCATACTTGAGTGGCTTCCAACAACTGCAGTGTAGTATTTCATTTACTTCTTGTTTATTAACATTAAGATGAACTGAAACATATACATTACAAATTGGTTTTGGAACAGTTTGGTGCTATTCCATGAAATCTATCAATTGCTTGTACAAGATGTCATGTATGCAGTAGGCACATAGGTGGCTTCTTAACCCTTTAGCATCAGCAGTAGGGCTGCTACAGAGAGAGTTCTGCAGCAAGAGTGACCCTGGGTGAATCCTGCCCTTGTTTCGGCGCACGCCGACAGGCACGAGAGCCATCCCGTCGCACGTGATGTGGTGGGATAGGGACATCATGTGCCGAGATTGCCCCTCCAGAGCCTCTGAAGCTGCTAAAAGAAGCAATGAGAAGTATCTAATGCAGATGTAGAAAGCAAATCAAAAAGCATGGGAAAATCAAGTGGCTTGCCCGCGGTCAGACCATAAGTGCGTGCCACTGCTGGAGATAGTCCAGTGGTCCCCACCTGGTAGCCCATCACCTCGCATGTCAGACCTGCTCCAGGTCTTTTCTAAGCTTCATGCCAAAAGTCAGCATCAGTCTTAATCTTACACTTGCTTCTTCCAAGTGTTCTTAGAGTTTAATACGCAAAACCTTCCATGTTGAAAGCTATCAGATTACTTGTGTTTATTTCCAGAGCTAAATATAGTAGTCCGTGTTCTTGCAGACACTGAAAGACACATTCAAGCTCCAAATGTGCAAGCTCTCATTGCAACAAAGTGATGCCGGAGTTTCATTTTCTGTGGTAAGTGTCCTGAGATCCCATTTTTCCAAGTCTACTCACTCCTGCTTGACTACAGCATATCCCTGATTTCTCTTTCCAGGTAAACCCAGGGATTACTGAAATACAAAGCTAGTTCTTTCAAGACACCACTTCTGTCCTTTCTGACATGATTACAAGCTTCTCTTCTGCTTGTTTTCTCACTTCCCAGCGTTTTTTTCCTCCTGTCATGAACTAACTTGCTCATCTGTCGCTCCAGATTACGGCTGCTGAGTTCCAGCCCCGCTGCGAGGCACATAGCAGGAGCTGTTCTGAAGTGGTGTAAGAGGTGAGGAAAATGGTTCCCAGCCAGGATTCTCCCTCCAGGATAAGTCCAGGAGAGGGCAATGGAATGTATATCTCCAGAGTCTAAACATAAAGAAAAAAAAAAATGTGTAAGAATTTGAAGGAAAATGCATGAAATGAGAATGTAGATGCTCAATGTTGGAGTCTGACCCTTATCCCATTGCAGGCAGTAGGAGCTTTACCTATGACTTTGGTAGGAGCAGAATGGGACCCTTACAAGTTTCCTGGTCCAGTCCCAGATATTTTGGCAGAAGATCCACGCTGCTATTGAGTTCACTTTGGCAAACTATTTTCCCTGCACACCACAATATATGGTGTTAGGCTACGTACCAAAACTGCTGGAACCTAGTTCAGCAAAATATTTATTTAGATTTCTCTCCATGGCAGCCAAAAAAATGTTTAACATATTGCTCTGGTTAAAGAAAGTTACCAAGCTATCAAATGTGATTAAGAAATACAAGAAATGGAAAGGATTACAGCATGTCTTTGACAACAATTGGCTAAAATCAGAGGGACTCCACGTCTGAAACCATTGGTCTTTGCAGAACGTGAAAGAAATTGTAATGAGCAGTGTCTGCCTTCAATCTCTAGTTGTGCCTATTATTTCCTTGTAGAAGGAATTAGAAAGAAATGAAATGTTTTTATGTTGAATATGCCAAAAATCTGGAAGTGACTTTAAGAGTATGACTCTTGGTGATTTTTTAGATGAATTCTCTCTCTTCTAATTCGCTACTAGCAAACTAGAGAAATAATATACATTCTAAAGAAGTCAGAGTGGAGAAGGTTTGTATATCTTACGAGACCAACACACAAAAGTCTGTGAGGAGAAAGATCTGAGAGAGGAAAAGAGAGATGCTGTCAGTTCACAGGACCAAACTTCAGGGATCCTGGCACATAGAGGGGGGAAAAAAGAAAAAAGCGCACAATAGTCAGGAGTGACAAAACTGCCAAACCACAAATGACCATATAGACCAGTGAGATTCCTTAGGATGATTAGTTAAAGCAAACAAGGGAACGTGTCCAGCCAGGAGTGAGGAACAGAAGAGAGCCTCAGTGAACCTCAAGACAGAGTAAAGGCTCCAGACCACAGGGCTCCAGCGGCTCTGGCTGGGAAAGGTGCCTCACTGAAGCCAAGACGCTTGCAACTGCATATGAGACCTGATAGCATCCATTTTAGTAAGTCACAGCTACAGCAGAGACCCACCATAAAACGGAGTTAGAGAAAGCTGAAATGCTCAGCTGAAGGAAACTGTTCTGGAGGAGCAACCCCATACCCCACAGCTGTAAAGCTGTGGTACCTTGTTCCAGTGATGGCACAGCATTCGCTGCACCAAGAATGCACAGAAACCTGGCCAAACACACAAGAAAATATTAAAGGAAGAGAGAAGTCTGAGAAGCAGTTATTAGGAAAGTAATGTGAACGGAAAATACGAGAGGAAGAACGAGTGCAACGTGGGAACCATGGGAATGGCTCACCAGATGGGGAGACTCTGGTTACCAAACAGGCCAAACTGCCAAGAGTGAATTTCCATCTCGAAGAGTGGCTTTGAAGCCCAAGAGCAACTAATGAAAGAACAACCTGAGGAGGAGTCAGAGAAAATCCACTGACTTTCATTTTTAGTTGATCTTTATCCCATCATTGGCAGTGTTTTGCAATCCAGGCAGGAAGCAGACACCCACTCTTACAGGCAGAAAGACGTGTTTGACACGAGGCATTTTCTGGCATACTCATTGAACTGAAAATCCCCTTGTAGGTGGAGTTCATTAATGTGACTGGGAGTCTGTGTGCCCAGGACCACATGACAGCATCTACAGGTGTACGCTCAGAGAGGGACAGAGAGCAAAACAGACCTCAGCAGGCACGTTTAACCCCTGGGGTGCTGGCTGGGACCTCCTGTCACAGAGGGGTCCCCTACTCTGCAGGGCTTCCCCAGTAGCTCTCTGAAGCCTCCTTCCCATGGAGGAACCCTCCCCAAAAGGTCCCATCCCTCTCTCACTGAACAAAACCTGTTCTGTCTCCATCTGTAAAGGGAAGTAAAAGCCTCTTTTTGCAAAACGTGGAAAGCTGTGATTGTTCTATGAGAAACTACACTCCTTTGTGACACCCAAGGACAGCGGGCCTCATTACTAGTGCTCATTGGCACCCTCCTGTATAGGAAAAAGGGGCCAAAACCCAACGTCTTGTAGGACATCTTTCTGCAGGACAAAATCTGCAGGTATTTCCTGAAAATGACTCTCTGTAAAAGAATAAAAATGGAGCTCATTTTGGAGGGAAAGTGCCCATGCTGATAGGGTGCTTACAGCCTGGTAGTAAAGTCTCAGCAGCACTAAGAATTTCTCACACATCTGGAAGGAGCAGCGCAGTCATCTGAGAAGTATTTCACTCCTGAGCCGCAAAGAGCTCTGCACTAGGCCAGTCCTCTTTCAAAGCCATTCCCACTCTTCTCAGCAGCTGGGGGAGATGCTTCATTCCTCAGATCGTTAGTCCTAGAATTGTCTTTCTTGTCCACCTGTGCTTCCAGCCCTCACCAGGGGTACAGAACAGTGCAGGTTTTCACAGCAGCATTTTACAACCTGAAAAATGCATTTCCAGATATTCCTTCTGCAGCATCTGAAATATGTTTTTAGCCTGTTTCTGCAAAATTAGCTTCTGGCAACAGCAAGGGGAGGTTGCAGAAGACTCACTCTTCCACTTTCTCCAACTGATAACAGGCAAGATACTGATAATCAGTAGCTAAAACCACATTAAGTCTCTGCCTTGGAGTAAGAGGACACTCACATTAGAAGTCTTATCAAAACTTTCTCCCATTGCTCTGGTATGTCAAAGTTTCCTCCAATGTCCCACCCATTCTCTTCAGTCTTTTTTGTTTGTTTGTTTGTTAAGTATCCTGAGTCTCTTACCGCATAGTTTATCTAAACCATGCAGAACAACGGAATAATTTAAACTTGACAATATTTGTTGATGATTTTATCAAAAAAGGAGTTTGTAGACTTGGTAGATATCAACATTATTAATAGAAACTGCAGTGTTTCCCACTTTGTCTTCCATGTCATCAAAATTCTCCAGTACTCTTTAGCTCCCAGTAAAGGAAGAAACTGTGACTTACGTGTTTTCTTGGAACCTCTGGATCAAAGAAGCAAGCCAAAAGTATTTCCAGGTAAGACTTGGTACTTTTGCATCATGGACACTTAATTTTCAAATCAAGAATTCTAAATGTGGCATGTATAGTGACAGGAAAAAGTTTCTATACAGAAAGAGACTAAGTAGACTGCTTTTTCTGAAAATACCAGACAGCTGAATATGTAGAATCCCAGACCAAAATACATTGGCACTGACTTCAATGCTGATATTTTTATAGTAGTATAATTAATTTTTGTAAATCCTTTGCAGCTGTACCACCAATATAGCCTGGTATTTTTAATAGGCTATTTTCATTACCTTATTTTTAGAGATGAAGGTTTTAATCATGGTCTTCAGTTGTTTAAAATTGATTAGATATGTGAGAAAGAACTACTGTTGCAGGAAAGTGAAGAACTATGTCTTTGACCAGGCACAGCATGATTTCAGAGCAACTCATCCCCTCTCCTCTGTCCCTAGTCATGTCACATTTGGGGGCTTTTCTTGGAGTAAAGACCCNTCTTTTTTTTAAAAAAAAAAAAAAAAAAGAAGAGAAAATATATGAATGCATCTGAAAGATGCGACTTTCTGCTTGGATCAAACAAGTCTGTTAGGCCAGATGTGCCTGGATGATTCTTGTTGGAGAGCAGTAAAAACCTCATGGTTGTTGAATTACGCAGTGTTGGCTTAGAAATCGACAAAACAGTTGAACAACAGATGATGCAAGTAACTGCATCATGTTGACCCAAACGCACACAAAGGCTGATTAGATGGATGCCTTTACGCCCAAGAAGTCCAAATCGTAAGTAAAAGCATCAGAACTAACTTTTATCTGCAGCCTTGCATTGCACACTGCAGGATCGTGGACAATTTTTTGCAGAGATCCAGCTTCTACTGGGGCTCAGGTTACCCTCCAGACAACTCAGCATCACACCCTGTGACTTCCAGGGAGTGCACTGGGGAAGCAGCAAAGTCTCTTCTGGACACAAGGGAGCCGTTACATTTTCAAAGGCTCACAGCTTATCTGAATTTTAGCGGAACGCAAGAGACATACTGGCACAACAATCCACTTTATGGGCAGATTTTAGGCATTTTCTCAGAAGCAGGAGATGCCAAGCCTTAACTCTGTCTCCATTTTCAAACATAGGCACAACAATATGGTTTTCATCTCCCTTCAGAAACTGACAGGGCAGTACAAAGCTTTCTGAAGCCATCCAGCTGAGACAGACGTTCACAGATTGAAATGTAGACCTCCCTAAAATCAATAAGAGGAAAAAAATACATAAGAATTCTATAGTTTGTTCTTTTTTTATTTTATAGTTTGGGGAGAAGTTTTTTGTCCTGAGTATTTATGGCATTAGAATGTGCTTACAAAAAAAAAAAAAAAAAAAAAAGGCACTTATGGTTATCAGATGTTTAGCTTTGCTTTAAATTAATCGCCCAGCACATGAAAGCTAGCTGCTCTTTTCCAAAGCAAAGCGTTCTCCCTTAATAGCTAGCTTGCAATGTTTTCAAAGTTACATATGTAATGTAGCAGCACTCTTATTTGCCTGCTGGAGAATTGGAACAAAATGTGTTTTAATAACATTTTTCAAAAATATTTTATTCCTTTACAAAGAACTACAGCTATAACCTCTTACCTTGGAATGTATGTGTATAGTTGAAATGCACATTAAGAAGTTAGACAAATATCCTCATATTTTTACAAGATTTGAATTATTCTTGAAGTAACATTTAGAAAATGTTTTCCCTAAACTTCATAGTCTCTTGTAGTTCAGGGGGTTTTTTGGTGGTGGTGGGAGGAGGGGGTCCCAGTTCGCTGGGGCAGTATGAGGTTGATGACAAGCAGACATCCCGTTAAAGCTTGGGCAGGTCGAGTATTCCCCAGTCCCAGAACACTGCGCTTGTCAGAGCAGACTCCAGAGGAAATGGGCAAGGAAAAGGGGCTAAATTTTCAAAAAAAAATAAAATCTTCTCTTCATATCTGATGGGATATTTCAGTGACATGAACAGATCCTTCATTTTTGGCAGCACTGTCTCTGTCAGGCCCAGTTTACCTTAGCAAAATCACAGCAACTGTCAAATACAGATGTGGCTTTTGTGGAAGTAGTCCAGATTTCAAAAACTTGGTTGAAGGGAGGATAAGTGTTTCAGACATGCATCTGACAGCCAGCTGCAACCCAGTGCCTTCCCTCAACTCTATTTCCTGTGCCTTGGAAAATGGAAGAGATTTCAAAGGCCTTTGGTTTAGCAAGCTCAGTGATAGGAAACATCCTCACAGTCTTCATACTGACTGCTGGGAAGTGGCATGTGCTAGCACGAGCCAGGCAGGTGTGCCCTTCTCCATTCGTGCATATAGCGCACAAGCATTAATGCATACAGATGAAGGCATGCATCTGTTAGGAAGGAGATTGATTTAGTATCTTGATGATACTTTTCAGGAAATGCTGGCACTGAAGACTGGCCACTGCCATCAGACCATGAACAGGCAGCTGGACAGGAAAAAAAAAAGACAAATCTTCATTTTGCACCATAGCAGGTAACACGTTACTTCAAATTTGTAAATAGTTAACACGATTATGAGAGAAATACTGGCAGCGCCAACCACTTCTTTGTTGACACTACATGATTTATTTTCCATTATTTTCTATGGCTCTCTCATTCAGCTGCTTCACTCATTTCACAATCTTCCATGAAGAATGTGATACCACAGAGCATTTGGAAAGGGGAATGTTTACAAAGTATATAAATGGTCTACTATATCCAGACTAATTAGTTGTAAGCAAAGCTATAAAAATGTGGAGAACTTGCAAGTATGACAGACGACTGAAAATGCAAGACTAATTCAGATGCTGCATGCTGTATGTGGCATATGATGAATGTCACTCCGTAATGTGAGAGCACAAAATAAGCCGTGGGCTACATTCAGACCTAGTGTGTGTAGTACAGCTGAAATATCCATCAAGCCACATGTTAATTTAGCTCATGACCCTAGAAAAACATTTCTGCAATCTTAGGTACAATGTACAAGGATATGTTTTTCCAGACTATTTACTGAAAATAGAATTATTCTGAAAGAAGAGCCTTCAAAATGTTATAATTATTCAGAATTTACCACCACAGCAAATGCCACTTGTATTTAGATAAAGAACAGTAAGCACTGAAAATGTACTTCACCCCTACTGTGGAAGCTGCTGGTTAGCAGTGAAAAACCCTGGGCCTCCTTGCCCCCTGCTGTTATGTTTTAAAAATTAATGCAGAACTCCATCAGATCAATGTTTATTTCAGACCATGAGTTTTTGGCTGGGATGTAGCTGACATCCTTGGCATGTTTTAAGTAGCATATCAGAATGAATCATTGTCTTTGGTAATACTGTATAATATTTCTGTCTCTTGTTTTCAGAAAAATTATGTGTAGCAAGGGAACCCTTAAGGATTAACTCTCCACTTTGGGAGACAGTTAAATGTACATATACTAAGTCATGGGACTAAAGCCGGTTGAACAACAGCAGCTCTGAACTTACTCTGTATACACAGATCTGTCTCTTGATTTTCCTCTTCTAGTCTAGAATATTAACCAGTTCTCCAACCCTGTATTTACCAGAAGAGTATAATGCAGCAAAAAAGAAAAAGTAATTATATTCAAACCACTTATTTTTTACTGTGGGTCTGTATGGATGGAGGGCTACCACGAGCCTGTGGTGCTTTGTGGCCTCAGACCCAATGACCTGGCTGCGGCAGGAAGCACACAGTGCAGGAGGATGCCAGAGCAGTTTTTGCAGCGGCACATCCAGGGCTGGAGGCACATCTGGTGTCGGGAGGTAGGTGCTGGCTGTGCTGCCAGTCTCTCCCCTGAACAAGGCACTCTAACCAAGCACTGTCACTAACTTTGTGGTTCTCCATGGAATGCAAGACTCAGGCATAGCCTTGTTTTATCTCCTCCAATGTCTTGCTCATCTCCCCCAGAGCTGCTCCCTACAGTGACATTATCAGATGATCGTACTGTGGCGGAGTCTGGCCCTTCACAACCTTCCAAGTGCCTTTATTTTCTCATTACAGTAGTGCTGCAGCACAGTTTCTTATCCCAACTGCTTCCTTCCCATTCTGCTCTTGTGTAGGTCCAAGCACTGGAAATGCAAAGCTTGATGGATGTTGGCACTTGGAATTGTGTTGCCTTTTTTAAATGTACTGTAGACCTTAAGGCTGAATAGATTATCCTCCCAAGCAATGCCAGCTTGTGTTGGGAAAAATAATAACAAAAATCTTTCTTTCGCTTTCCCCAACCAGCATATCTAAGAGGTAAAAATTCATCTTCACCTGCTGGATTTCAGCATTTTGAAAGCATTTCGGGCAGCTATAAACAATTCATTTCATTCACTGGTACTCATGACAAGTCATACAATAGCTTCATCCTATCCTGTTTTTTTTGTTTGTTTGTTTTCCCAGTAAGTTCTGACGTTTGTTAAATTACTTTTGTGCTATTAGTTGACAGAATAATGCAGCTGAAAGTGTTGCAGCCAATCGTACAAAAATCTTGAACTGCTTTCCCAACAACAGGTAATGGCACCCTAACACTAGGGTTTTATTTTGTCTATTCCCTTTGCCATATTTTTCAGTTTTACTCTAGTCTGCAATTGTGCAATCCTGAATGTGATACATGAGGAATTCACTGAGAGGAAGAGCAAGTCAGCTACAAATATCCCACCAGGCATTTTGTGTATTATTGAGGACAGTATTTCATATGTAAAGAAGTAAAATAAGTACTTACAAAATTTTAGAGGATTGGTTTTAGTTTGCCACTACAGCAAGTCAGGCCATGCTGTGGAATGAGTCTCAGAAATACAGTTCATACTTGCAAGTCTTCTCTTTGGCCAGAGGTTCAGACTCCTTTGTTTTTGCCTGAACATGACATTCACAAGTCTTGGCTATTTGAAAACTCTCCATAGAAAAACCTAGCACAAAATCAGTTAGGAGAGGTGTTGGAGAACAGAGCTCACACATCTCATGCCTTGGAGAAGAGCCTGGGTGCACTGGGGAGCCCGCAAAACTGCAGGAGCCTCCTGCCTGCCTCACCATCCTCGAGCAGGGAGCCCAAGATGGAACCCAGCACTCCCGCTTCATACTTCAGGCTGCAGATCTATTAGCTGCAAATAGATCTGCAGCTCCAGCTCCTTGTTAGCAGCTGTATTATCCTGAAGCAAGTTATCCTGTTTTACTTAAGTTTAATCAACTTGAGCCAACATCTCTTTTCTCCAGTATTTTAATCTGCAAAAAGCTACACAGTGCTTTCACACTTACAGAAATTTAAGGAAAAACATTGCAGACTACAGTGTAGTTTCCAGACAGGCAAGTTTCTACTCATTTTCCTCAGAGGCATCTCAGGGATAAATCTCAGATCTTTTGCTGTTTCATGTAGAAATGTTTACAAACAGCACACCTTGATAAAAGTAGCTACCAATCACAGCGCTTCACTGTTGTGTTTTGGATTTAACCTCAGAACCAAGCAGATGTAACGATTTATCCCTTTATTTGTGTTGGTTGAAGCAATAGCTGCCACTATGCCATCAACAGACATGTAAGCATCCAAAACTGAACACATTTGAGGGTAAGAAGATTTACAAACAATTTTAGTGATGTATTTGTGTGCCTGTGACAGGAATAGGAAAAAGCATTGTAGGTAACCATAAGGAAGAGGAACTAGCACAGAAATGCTAGCTGCTGAAACAGCTTATCTGGAAAGATCTCTGATTATTTAAGTATGAATATTTACTAGGGAAAAAAAAAAAAAGATACTTTGATTTCTCAGGAACTAAGAAATGAGAAGTTATAGATATGCTGTTGTTAACAGACTGCTTTAGAGAGGTGCTAACTCCACTGTGAGGTGTTACTTTGTACTAGAATAGCTTTTAAGGTCTTTTTTTTTTTTTTTTTTCAGACCTGTCATGCAATCAGAGAAAAATTGTAAGAGTATGTTTGTCCCAACCCTTTGGAAGCTTATAGACTCCACAGCTTTACACTAACAATTTCAAACCCTTTTAAACCTGGAAGGAGACACATGCCTGACTTGTAAGTTAGCAATGTCACATGTATTTAGGAGGGCATCAATCTCTTTATGAAGAAAAAGCATTTCTCACCCTGAACCTGACACTGTTTGCTTTCTCAAGGAGAATGAAGCATGGGCAGTTTACTTTCAAGACCTTGCAGTTAGGTCTGCTTTACAGATTCCTTGTGTAAAGCTCTGGAGACAGATGGCCTTCCCTGCCAGCAGCCTCTGAGCTGAGCAATGTGTTCACCACCAAGACCTTTGCCAGTCCCTCGCCTGGAGTCTGACCCAGGACCCTCCCTTTGCTGAACATGGAAGTTGCAGGTGGGAAAGAGCATGACAGAACTCCACCAGTTACCAAAATACCTCAGTCTTTAAAGATTCAGAGCTGTATCAGACTGACACAACAGTGAGAAGGGGATTAGTCAGTATTATTGCCATATGGAAATACCATCTGCCCCTAGGAGAGTGAAAAACCCCAGAGCCAGGAGTAGGTTTTAGGATTGTTTCAGGTCACCATCCCACCCTCCTCATTCTGTTGCTAAGGGATACCAGGTGCAGAAATGATAGCAGCTCCCACAGGCTGCCCTCCACCTCCAACACAGCCCAGACCTTCTACGCCATGGCTTTGTTGCAGTCCTTCCCCCAGACATGCGGTGCTTGCTCCGGGGCCCGAGCATCCACCCTTGGAGGAAGGCTTTGGCAGGGCTTCGGCAGCTGCGCGCAGGCACCTCCCAATCCGCCAGTTCTCTCATGGCAGCGTGATGACCTGGGAATGAGGATCTCCTCTGAGATCCTCCCTATAGACCATAGGGAACAGCAGCTAGAGAGAGGTGAGCCTGGCTGCTACCAAACCCTGCTGTCCTCAGCCACATTCCCCAGTCACCGGTGCCACAGCCAGGAGCACAAGGCTGGCTCCAAATGAGGTCGTAGATAGATGTAATCAGGAGAAATTTAATTGGAAGTACACTTGCTACTCAATCCAGCTGTTTATCACATATATTCAATCAATTCTGTCCTCACTTCAAATTTGTTTTTCATTAACTGCACTGATTTCCATGATCATATTCTAGATTTGCATTAATGAGAAGCGTGGAATCAGGACTGCTGAATTCCTGGTGATTGTCATCTTTGTTTTTTCAGCTCATCTAGTAACAAGACATGAACCAGGCTCGATAAGGAACGCTTCTGCAGCCAACAAATGACATTAGCAAGAAAAATCAAAGGAAGTAGTATTATTCTTTACAATAAATTTGTATATGAACAAAAGCTTTTTGCATCTGGCATTTCAGTTTAGCCAGCAGGTAATTTTTATCATTTGCTGGGATATTATGTCCATAACAGAAAGATAATAAATGATCCAACGAAACCAGTTGACATCTATAAAGCATATTAAATATTGATGTCTGGTTTGGGATTTTGACAGAACTGAGCTGGTGAAAAAGCAAAGAACCATCTCCCAGAATGTTAAATAAAAGACACCAGAAAGCATCTAGCATAAATTACTTTTCCATTTCATTTCCTGATTCAACAATATTTAAATGAACAAATGCATCTTCTTGATGATTTTTCCACCCTTGTTTTAGAGGAGGAAACGGGAGAGACTGTGATTCATGCATTAAAAACAAGGAGGAAATGGTGACCTTTGCCACGTTTCCTCTTCACCCTAGAGGAGGGTGAACTCTGACTTTCATGTAGGAAGCTTATTGGAGTGGGCAATGCTACAGGTGCTCTGAAAATGACAACAGTCTGTTGCTGGTGACATTTGCATAGATTTATGGAAAAAAAGAAGAAAGTATCTGTGCAGGTACTATAAATGAGCCCAGGAAACATGGCATGCTTGAGAAGAGAAGAACACAAAGAGATGTTTGACTGACGGAAGACAAGACTAAGCCACATCTTAATGTGATATATTTTGCATGGTCAAGCACTGCTCAAATAGCCAAGTACAATAGGAAACTTGTAGCAAACACTGTGATGACAGTGAATAAACACTCTCCCCAGCAAGGAGCTTCCACTGGTTTGCGTTTGAGGACCTGGGTAGCCTCCATTTATGAAATCAGGATAACCAAGAAGTCTCATTGACTGCTACAAACATGATTTCCATGAGAAGCACATCTGAGCATCCCATACAGGGAGGGGGGGGATGCGTGTCCATGGACCACATCTCAGAACACGGACATCAGATTCAAACAGCTGCACTCCAATGAGTTCTCATTTCTGCCTATCCCACCACATTGCTGTAGCAGAAAACACCAGTATTTATGCTTCAGATTCCCTTTTGTGCTCATGAAGAGCAACCTCGCCATAAAATAAGAATCAGCCCCAGATGTCTTTACAGGAAATACTATGTGGGAAAAATGCAGAGCCCTACAGATATAGAAGCCTTTCTTCTCTTCATCCATTTTCAAACCTGAAATTTTCCCTAGGCATATAAAGAGACATATAATTAAGGACATTGAGCTGTCTGTAGGGATGCAAATAAGTAGCCCTGCTCTAAGTTAGGCCATCGAAATAGAAGTGGCAAGACAGACCATTAATCAAGAAAAGCCATTTTTAGAAGGAGGGACATGGCATGCCTGCCCACAGATCAAGTTACAACCTCTCACCTGCAATGGGTCCCAGGACAGAAGCACCATGTTCTCCCCTCCCACAGCCTGGAGCCTGCCTTTACCCAGGTGCCCTTGGCAAGGGCTGGAAGATAGGAAGAAATAGCTTTTGCATTGATGTAGGGCCATCAGTGCTTATGAGTACTGCTGTGACATCACTTCCACAGCTTTCCACAGCCCTACAGACAGCAGGGAGATCACTGGCAGGGTCCAGGCTCAAGTATAAGACTTACTTGCATTCATGTGGTGGTTTCAGGAGGAGGAGGAAAAGGAGATTTACTGTCATGTACTGTGATACATCTAAATCAAATCATCTCATGTTTCACTGCAGGACAGGAGTTCTCTGTGAAAGCTGTGAGCAGTTTCTGGGTGTAGCCATGGGGCTGTGGCCTGCGGTGTGATCCCGTTCAGTGCCCGACTGCCTGCAGAGGCCCAGAGGCAGCCATCTAACCACTGCTTTTTAATGCAAACCCATTGCATGGCAGTCCCTGCGTGTGCAGCCCTGCTTTTTACACCCACAGATCCATCAAGTCTCAGAGTATAGTGATTTAGTGATATTAGATATATTAGATATAGTGATTATAGAATAATATTTGCCATTTTATTCCTTTACACGGATATCTGAATAAAGACTGACAAGGCCAGTGGAAAACATCAAATCTGAGAGTTTTTGAGTAATTTCTTCTACTTAAACTGTTTTATGCAGGTTTTCAATATTTGAAGTGGGGAGAGGTGACAACAGGCCTGGGCTGCTTGGCAGGATGCAAGTCACTGGCAGGCACTGCTGGCCAAACACACCATCCATGCATAAACATGTTATGATTCAAGTTGCCTTCCAGAACAAAGCCTCTTTTCACCTTAACACAACACTGAAGATGGCTTCCTTCCCCTTAGAGCTCTTCTTTCTCTAAAGATCACACACCTCCTTTCCCATGTTACCAAAAATGATACTCTCAGGATAAGCAAGCAATGCAGCTGCCATGCCAAAACAGTGGGAATGCTTTCCTACAGTAGAGTTACTTGCTGAGTGATGAATTCAAATGAGGAGGTAAATTCGCTCTTATTTCCTGCAGTGAAGGGAAATAAAGTTGGTACTTCAGATTCAGCAGATCAGTTTTCCTGCATTTCTTTGCAGTTTCCCCTGCACTCTCCAGAGCACAGGGAACACCCTTCTTGCCAGCACAGGAGATGCAAACCCTGTCAGTGCTGAGCTGGGTGAAAGTTGGTGCTGTTCAGTGAGCAGTGCCAGGAGTATTGTAGTGCACCTGGATGCCAGCTCACCTGCTGCAGATGCAGAAGGACAAATCTTATCATCCTGCCACCAAATGTTGCTTATTCTGTTGCAATGGCGTGAAAAGAAGCAAAAGACGTGCCTTGACAGGCCACAGCATCAGTCTGTCTGCTGCTCTACAGCAGATGTGGCATACAGCAGAACAGGAATACTCTGCAACACACCATGCACTCAGCAGCTGCCAAATGTTACCCTTAGAGTTATGGGCAAGATCTGCATATGCATGTGATGGAGAGTAGCTGCAATGAGGACACCAGTCCCTAATTCAAACCTGGCACGTTTGCTAAAGAGATTACACATTTTCAGTTCTCAGTGAGCTTGCTTTCTGTTGAGAGCTCTGAAAGATCATTAATGTTTCTTACCAAGCATCCAAAAGAACAAAAAAAAAAAAAGCCTTTAAGTCTCTCTGAGCCGAAAGCAGAGAGCATGATTTGCGGGATAAAACTTTTGGTTATACCAGTGGGTAGAACTGCACTGGACAGAATAGCTATTCCTGGGCATGTCCACAGCCCATTTGGCCCCACGTGCCTGTCAGGTTTCCAAAACAGATCAAGAACACCTCACCTTTAAAGGCAAAGGTTTTTCTTAGTTCTGTATACAATTGAAAATAATCCAGTTTTTAAAAACAGCAAAGAAAGCCCTTAGTATAGCAGAATGTTTTCAGGTCCCATCAGCCTGAGTTATTCAGCACCTGAAAAAAAAAGTAGCTGAGATGGCTAGATATACCTGGAGAGGGTTTTAAGTTACTGAAGTTTCACTGTGGTGCAGGTTGAGGCAAAGACACACTAGATGTGAAAAATGAGGGCTTATTTTAGCAGGCAGAAGTCCAAATACTTTACTTATTAGCACAAATGTAAATCACTCAGAGCTGAAGGTCTCATGTGCAGCATGACACAACTGATGGTACTGGTGGAAGCTTGGGGGATGCAGCTGCACACCAGCAGAGCAGGCAGCAAGAGCTCTTCCCTTGTATCTGGTAGACCTTTGGTACATACCAAGAAAGTTAATGGGAAAGACTTAGAAACAATGCCATGCATGGTGTATTTTTTCTACTGGGCCACCTTGTTTCTTTTCACAAACTACAAAACCTGAAGTTCACATTTAGAGATCCTTTCACAAGCATCCCACAATTAACAGAGTTGAACAGACAGTAGATCCGGTAGACAGTGACACAGTATAGGTGGAGTAAGCGTAACAGTCTTTCAGATGCTTTCCAAAGTTTTGTAACAAACAATAACTGTTTTGCTTCCCTTATTTTATACCTAAGATACAGAAGAGAGACTGTAGTGAAAAACAAACAAAACAGGAAACAAGCAGACACAGCTCCATAATTACAAATTCACACTTAGCCACTTCGTTATATTCACACATACAACAGCAACAGTTGCTTACAGTAGTAGGACACTGAGACAGCAAAATAGCCATTGAACATCACAGCTTGTCCTGAATGTATCTCTAAACACACACACAAACATAGAAGATAAAGTGTTAGAGAGGACCCAAACAACAGATCAAAGTTTCTTCTTGTATGCAGAACCTGCATTAGCGACCACATTCAACAAGCCATCAGAAACTGCTGGAGGAAGCACATCCATTTATCCCCAAAAAGAAAGAAAAAACCCAAACCACTACCATTCTACAAAGAATCAACTTCATTCAAGCATATTCACACTACAAACCGTGATACTCCAGCCAGAGCAAATAATACCAACCCTACTTACACCTTGTTTCTCACAGAAGACACCAAAAACAGCCGTATAGGCTCACAGCTGTGCAGGGCCCACAGTCACCCAGCTGGAAAGACCTGGCTCTGCAGGTGAACACCTCAACCACCCCACCCCAGCAGCAACAGGGGCAGCTTCAGGCCTGGGGGGTATATAGGGAGAGGGGCTGATCGATTGGGACTGACCATGACAATTAGAGACAATATATCTCAGCTGAAGTTTTACCCAGGGCCACTGCAATGGCTGTTCCTGACATAGAGAGTCATAACATCTATAATCATCAGTCTAGAATATTCATGCCTGTATTATTTACATTTTTGCCTGCTTATTAAGTAGTAGTCTACATGTGTGAAGGTGGTATGGCACCAAAATCACAGCACCTTCAAATCTGTTAACACGGGGTTAAAACCTTTACTCACGTTGTGAACTGCACCTGCCTCAGTTTTTTTTTGGGGGGGAAAAAAAAAAAAAAGGAAAGATACACTTACATTTCCTTTGAACTTTTAAAACAAGTGGGAAAGGGTTCAAGAAGTGCCCCAGAGTAATTTATTGTAGCTGTTGGGAGATAGGAAATTTGCATACACATTCCTATTAATATGAGTAAGCAAGAGAAGAAAGCACAGATCTCACTTCTGCATAAAGCACATCTATCTTCATGTGAAAGTGATTTATGTGGCAAAGCCATCTGTCTGTTAGCACCTTTTAAAGTAGAATCAACAACTGCTAATAAAGTGGCCATTTAGAAAAAGGGATAAACACAGCAGTGTAAGAAGGTGCAGGTCTGGTTCGCCCCACAGCATAAATACATCTTACGCCAATGGTAAAGTGTTAACGGTATGCTTCAAAGCAGGTTCAGAACTGCACCCGATGTTGGGTGCCACCACAGCATCTCCCAATATGATGTGCATTGTGGTGCTGATGGTTTCCTGGGACCTGCAGAAATCCAACAGGATTCTCCTTGGCAACACGCATAGGAGAGGCAGTGAAGGAGCGTCCCCAGCTGCCTTCTCCAGACCCCAACAGAAGATGTCTCGTGGCTGAGTGTCCCCTCTTCGCCATCTCCCTGGCCCCATGGATGCTGTTCTGCACTGGCTGATGGCAACACAGCTTCTGCTGCCTGCCCTCCAGCCCTGAGTTTGCTTCACTGAACTGTGCCCAAGCCCGAGATATGACAATCGGTGCGTAGCCCACGTTTGTCGCATTAGAGGTGACATCATTACACAAAACACAACTTCCTGAGGAGATCCGTCTG
Organism: Alectura lathami; assembly: GCA_013399715.1. NCBI lineage: Eukaryota > Metazoa > Chordata > Aves > Galliformes > Megapodiidae > Alectura > Alectura lathami. Next base: position 56,451 of record VXAV01002381.1, on the reverse strand, counting down.
TGCCAGGCCACTGCGCCATGCTCAGCACAACTGGACTAACGCTGTGCTGAGGAACTGAGCCCGAGCTGCCCTCCTGGGTCCTTCGGGTGCTGAGGGAGCACTGGGGTCTGCCTGCCAGGCCCCGCTGCCAATCCGCACCTGAGCCCTGCGGGTGCCGGAAGATTTACACAGTGTGTATTTGACTGCCAGCTACAGACCTGATAACATCTAAACACCCACTTTTCACCTCTTTAGATGAAATGGGTTAAATCCATGTGTTTAGCTTTTATTTTCCACATTCTACAGCATATAAATACAGACCAGATGTGCACGGGGAGGGATAAACTCCTGTCAGACTGAAAGAAGCAGCCTCAGAGGCTGCCTGGGCACTCCCAGCTGCTTCTGCAGTGTGGGACCGGCGGCAGACGGGAATCAGGAGATCGCCTTGTGTGTTTCCTGTGCACTCAGCACCTTGGGGTGCCCCACCAGTTCACGGGTTCCCAGAGGTTCACGGGTGCCAGAGGTATTAGAGAGGTGTGCTGACTTTGTTAGCTGAGGCTGGCTTGTTTTCCTAACCAAGTATATATACAGTGAAAAAACTTTTTACTCCAGAGAGGTCTCATAGTATGTTTACAGTATTAATGTACCTTTTGGAGGACCAAATTTCTAAGTATCTGAAGATACACATATATATTTTGACATAAAAAGGTTTCCTCTGTTTATCTTTACAGGCTACAAAAATCTTAAGGGATTCCTTCTGTAATAAAATCTTTTGTAAAGGGAACATATGCCTCATATTTTTAGAACATTACATAAAGGTATTGTGCCATGCAGGAAATTTTTATTCACAGTATATAATAGCTAATAAAGAAAACAATTCTCTAAACATAAGATTAAATTATTCAGAACAGTTATAGCATCAACAGAGGCTGTTTTGTGCTGTTTATTAGACATATGTTACTAATACTGCACTACTAAATCTGCAAAAATTGCATGGAAAAAAATTTCCCTGAGCTTAGTAAATTTTCATTATGATTTTGCTGAGAATCTGGTGTGTTTAGATACAAAGCATAGTGCAGGTGATGATCCCACTTACCATAGGATGCACTCAGTTAAAAGTACTCCAGAAACATGATCAGAGTTCCTTTATTTGACTGAGTCCAGATGGGAATTCAAGACAGATCATGTGTAAGATTTGCAGTTAATTGGCAACAGCTTAAAAGATTTGAGAAAAGTTCCTCTAGTACAATGCATGTCCATAGGAAGCTGTACTTGACTCATAAACGCAGCTCCATCTGGTAGAAGAGCTCCTTCTGACCTCTCAGCAGAGCTGGAGCTGAGGCGCTCCCTGTTTCACGGCTGCCCCTTTGCTGGGAGCCCTTATGGATGGAGCTCAGGCTCTGCGCCCTGTGTGTGGGATGCCCAGGTAGTGCCACTGCCGAGCAGCCCCTCGCAGCAGCGGAATTGCTTTACTGACATCAAACTTCCAAACAAAATAAACTCTTTTAGTAAAATAATATTTACTGTAGCATCAGCTCATGCCAGATACAGCAGAAGATTGCTGAGAAGGTCTAACCCAAGAGGATGTTTAGAGTTCAAGATTCGCTTAGTGCTTATGGTATAATTTGTGTCATATGTTCTCTTATTTACAGTTTTCTGAGCAGATCATTTTCTATTAGATGTGGAGAACGAGGAACTTTCCATACAGCAGTAACTGTGCCTTCCCCCATAACATACCCCTTCATTTGCTTTCTATTGAGAATTGTAATGGGATAACACGTTCCTTCTATTTTTTGCCTGGTCTCTGGCAGCAGAGGGAAGTTGCATGTGATGAGTCCAATTTACTGAAACCTCATCTGACAGAATGGAGCACACATGCAATGCAGAACACTAGTTTGGTTTTCTGATGACCTTCTGCATTCAATCCCAGAGAAAACTTCATTTTCAGGCTAATTCCAATTGATGGGAGTCCGGGATGCTCTGGAGCGATTCTTTCAATAGAAAGAAGCAAGTCTTGTGTTATTAGTCCTACTGAGGTCACAGCAGCAGTAGAAAATTAATGAGCATAAACTGTCATACACTGTCTGAAGTAAAGGGCTGAAGTTGCCAGCTGCTGCAGAAGTGTTGGTTTGGTTCTCCTATCCCCTCAGAAGTGACAGAGGGACAATATTTCGGCATACAGTGGAAAATCTGATAGGAAGCCAAAAAGGCATAGGGAAGAGGTCTGAAATGGCTGAGATGTCAGATTCTCGAGGAACTGCTTTTGCTGCATTTCTGAATGAGATTCCAGTCCTGTGATACACCAGATACTTCAAACTGCTTCTTGTGTCAACTAGAGGCTCTTCCTTCCCAGACGGGCGCGTATTCCTCTGCTCTTTCTATCAGTTAACATGGTACCAAGCAGCACTCCTGCAGCACAAATAGCTATGGGAACTGCATAGCTCCTAGCTTTCACATCAGCTGAATTTTTAATAGCAATCCAGTAGGAATTTTTTAATCATATGCAGATAAGGGGGAAGCTGAGCCTTGGTTTTCTGGACAGCCCTGCTATTAGCTTTGAAATGTCAGCAGTGAGTAAACTGGACATGCAATTCAGACCCAATAAGCACAACAAATTTCTGACATTTTTCCCAAGCTGTTCTTCAGGCTGCCTGCACAGTCCGCGTAGATCAGACGCTTGGTGGTGAGCATTTCTGTGCAGCTTCAGCCCCATCACTTTGCACCATTCCAAGTTTCCAGTGCTTCTGCTGCACGGCCGCTGCACGCACACCACCTTTCAATACAGGTGTGCGGGGGCCAGGCACACTGCTGCAGCACAGAGGAAAAGATCTTCAGATATTTTTCTGTGCATTTTCTTTGACAAGCTGGATGTGGTTAGTCCCAGGGCAGATTTGTAATAAGCTTCTCTTGTCTGCTGGCCTGACTGTTTTGGAAAATCCTTACTCTACTGGCATAAATGTTCCTGTTGGTGGTAGAGGAGTTCCATGCGTGCAGGTGATGGTGTGGTCCTCTGAGGTAGGTGGCTGAGGATGCAGTCATGCTCTCTTCTGCCTGCCCTTGGCTGGGCAAGTACAAAGCTGGCATTTCTTTTTTGCCACATTTTTTTTCTCCAGCATTTTACCCTAATCACTCTGGAGATGTTTCACACCCATCCCTGCACGTTCATGTCCAGTCCTCCCGAGCCTGTGAAGGTGGCAGAGGCAGCACTTTGGCTGCTCTTGGTGCACTGAGCAGTGGGATTTGGCCTTGAGAACAGGGGCACCGTTGGAAAGGATCCATGGCAGGACCACAAGGGCAATAATACCAATAAAGCTCCTGCTCCTGCCACTGTGCCTGATGATGGTCTTTCATCCAGCGAGCAAAGAGCTGGAATTTGTCACTGCTGTTCTTACAGCGTTTGGTTTGTTTTCTCTGCTCACATTTCTGCTGAACTTACCATTGCTCTTCATACATCAGTTTCTTTATGCAGAGCCTGCTTCCTCTGTATCACTCTCACTCAGGAAAGAAACAGGAAGATGTGTGGATGGACATTGTCCAGAGTTTTCACTTTTCCAGGCAGTGAAGGGCTTTGTGTTGTTGTAAAAGGAATAACTTTTTCCTCTTCTGCTTCTTGAGAGCAACACTTGTGAGCTGATCAAAACTGAAATGTGTTGGTGGGCTTAGGCCAACAGAAAAGTGCAAAAGATAAAAACAAAAGATTGTCTCTAAGTGCTTTGAATGGTCCCTTTTCACTTTTCCTTGTTTTTCAGTAAAAGAATATGTATAATAGCAATTACCCCTGGGTGTTAGGTTATGCTTATTTCTCTCATATTTCAGCTTTGCTGTAACCTCGGCATTACCGCCTCTGTGAATCCAGTGCTTGTTACAGGACGTGCAACCTGAAACAACACAGCTCTCAAGAAAGCACATTTCTGTGACTCTATTTCCATGTTGTTTGTTTTAAGAAGCCTTAGTACTGAATTTCAGTCTGTGGGGATCTGCAGGAGGATCCCTGCAGGCTACAATACGGGAGAGGCCCCACCGGAGCGCGGTGGTCCTACTGGAGCAGCACTGGTCTGTCCTCACCTCCCGCTGCGGGGCACACTGGGAACAAGCGACACTCAGTTTAAGCTCCCTCTTGCAAATGTACATATATTTTGAAAGGATTCTCACTTGAAATAGGTCACGAATGTTAATCTAGCTATAAACATAATTCATCTGGCATCTTTGAAGCAAGTTCTTTAATTATTTCACTGCAATAAGTGAAGCTCACTAATTGTTAATTAAGCATTTTCATCTGGTGGACCACAGGCTATAGAATTAAAACTGCAGATAATAAATTGAAGAAAACTTAAAAGAGCTTCTTTTGATCTGGAATTTTTCCCCACCTGAATGAGATCACAAATGCATCATTATGTTTCATAGAGTGACAGAAGTTCAAAGCTAACACTAGGCAGAATTTCATTGTAACCACTGGATTAAATATCTATGATTCAATGAGACATTGGTTACGGTAAGTCTTGGAAAAGCACATCCATTACTAAAACCAGCAAGTATGGCAATCTTGTATAGTCATGGAGATGTTTAGGCTTATCTAGCAGCTTTGTTACCGCCCATGAGGATAAGAATCAGTGTTTTACCATGGGGTGCTAGGAATTCAACAAGCAGCAAGACATAGTGGACATTTTACATCTAATATGCAGCCGTTCCCAACTGACTGCCAAAGGACCAAGGACATGGCTCTAATTTAGAAAGAGATCGTTGACAGTTGGAGAGCTCTGTTTTGACCTCGAGAAATAAATTTATGGTGGAGATTAGAGGGAAGTTATTTTGCACACAGACTGGGCACAGCAGCAAGGTCTGGCTGCAGGCCTGCAGGTCCGAGCCCTACACGGCGTCACCTCCCCGCCAGCCAGAGGTCCCACAGAGCTGCACCCACAGAGCAGCCACGGCATGAGCGTGGGGGAGCCTGCATCCAGCCAGGGACATTTTTCTGCTTAATCTTCGTGGAATAATTCAAAACAGAAATCAACAGGCATGTAAATTGAACACAGCAAGTCTTTAGTGCAACACTGAATTTGGATGTGAATATTGGTTCAATACAATCATGTTAAGAGTAAATAAAAGTCTGATAGATGTACACAGAATGATACAATGGGTTGGGGTGGAAGGGACCTTAAAGGTCATCCAGTTCCAACCCCCAGCCATGGGCAGAGTTGCCACACAATGCACGTGCAGGCTGCTAACTGTCCAAATTGTTGGCTGCAGCAGCTCAAAGCTCATCTGCAAAGAAGAGAAGGAAATTTTCTGTTTGACAGGATTCATTACTCTAGTGCAAGCTGAACTGGAGTTTACAGGAGGAGGAAACCATTTAACTCCAGATTGATGTTAGGAGGTACAATATCGCATAGGTGATTCCATAAACCTTCTAGCTCCTGATGCAGATGGTAAGCGCTGCTGGGGAAAGTGATCTTTTCAAAGGAAATGGAGGCACATGAGCAAAGTTGAATACACAGTGAGTATTCAGGAAGAATGAAGAAGTGATTTCTAGCAGGCCAGCTGTGAGTCTGAGATTCCGTAGCTCCCTTACATAAAGTTTTACTTTTCGATGTGTACACAAAACTTTCATCTCATTTTACCAAGTTCAACCATTACATCCTTTCTCTTATGTGATCAATACACACACTAAGAAGAGTTTTAGCTAACGAGATCAATATAATTGAAAGGCTATTCAACATCCTTTCTTAAGCAGATGCTCCAGAGAGTCAAGACCAATTTATCATTTGGTTTTGCCGAGGTCATACTAAGAACAACAAAACTCCTGAATATTTACCTAAAGGAATCTAAATATAGCTTCTTTTAATGTTTTAGTACCTAGTGAATAAGGCAGCTGTCAGCAATATGTTCTTCTCAGAGGCGTTCATAGGCAACAAGTTCTGCTGTTTCTAATTTCAAAAACAGTCACAGTCAGTGGTCACCTGCCAGCAGGTGTGCAGATCAAACATAAATTTTCTATTTGCCAGCACACATGCACATTAAATAAGAAGATAGTAATGCTAAGTTTTACACAGCGGAATAAGAGGTCTAAAATTAAAATCAAATACCCTGACACTGTCAGATGATTACCAGGTGCTTTATGCTATGAATTTTACATCATTAAGGACACATTAGATAAATTTGATTTGTGGGGCAATATGCCACTGAAAATGCCAGTTTCAAAGACTGAAATATGTTGGGTAGAATAATTTCTCACATTTGACAGATTTAACTGACCTAACACATGGAAATATGGGCTAGCTTCCGTGAGCAATTATAGAGATATTTTCAAGTGAGCAAGCTAAGGATCTGGAACAGGATCACTGCCTAAACAAGTACTGTGCTTGTTTATAGCCAGGTTGAAATAGTCTGCAATTCTCTATAGTTCTGAATAAATCAAAAACCTAGACTCAGAACCTAGCTATGGACATTCACTTCATGTACACTGAGTAGGAAAGGTTCTGACAAGGTCCTGGCCTTGCTGATGTCACTGGCAAAACTCCTATGGATTTTTAATAAAACCATGGCCATTTACTCTAATAAGTACTGTCAGAATTAGAAAATTAAAAAAAAAATGTATTACATAGTCGCTAAGCATAGGAGCAAGAATCTCTTAATTTAATGTAACACATTGTCTGAATTAAAACTTGCTTTTTGCCTTTGTTTCTTCTCATCTAAGAACAATAGCATGTCTAAGGATGTATGCAAAAAGTAGTGCACAACTTCCAAGATTTTGAAGTTCCCAAATTTGTGAGTCTCTTTCCTCAGGAAAACTTTTAAAGAAGGAAGGAAGGGGAAGAAGAAGAACAAAACCAAGTAGTTCTAAGATATTTCTGTATCAGAGTATTATCCCATTTTAGCTACGGACTTGGTCTATACCAGACAAAACGCACATAGTTTGAGGTGAGGGTACCATAGTTACAGCCACAAACATTCACACTCTCGCTTTGCTCACAAAACATTTTTATGTTTGTGTGGATACCTGAAATGCATTGCATGTCTGCACGTTTCTCATACAAGCACGGGATGGTGAATCTCTGTGTGCCATCATCTCTGCACACCTGGAGACATGCCTTCTGCCAGCAGTGATTAGGAGCACCTTCAAATAGCAAACAGAATGCCATCAAAAGGCATTGTAGAAGCAGAATAAACAGAGCAGTTTATTGATTTTAAGGAAATCTCTGAGACTGGTGCTGACCCAGAGAGCCTTCCTTAATGGCCTATGGATTTTTAGTTAATAACATTTTGATAACTCTTCTAATCCTGAATAATGTGTTGGTATGGAAACACTCTAGTTCAAAGGATGATTAATCTATTCCAGTGTGATAAATGTTAAGCAAGGATAATTAATTCCAGATTTTTAGATTCAAGAACTTAAGTTTCTGAATGGATAATCAAATACATACAACAGTAAGATCATTCAGGAAGTATGATCACATATCACATGCTCCATCAGAGGCCACATCTATCATAAAAGAAATCGTCTCAGTCTTAGAGCAACTTGACAGCACAGTAAGATATTGTACCTAAAACCATCCATCTCGCATCTATCCATCCATCCAAAAAAAAAGATTGCTTGGACGTTCACCTTGGAAGGATTTCTGTAATCCACATACTCTTTCACAGAACTTTGCAAGTGAGTATGACTCTTCACTATTGTCTCCTGCTGGAAACACTCGATTCACATCATGCCAAACCAAAGTAGATGGTAAATCACTAAAATCTGAAATCAAACTTGGCAATCTTGTACAAACCTTTTAATACTTCATGTGTACAGCTCTTAAATGCATCTCTTCATACTTCGGGAAGTGAAGTCTGACTTGCAGAATGAAGGTTCACTATTACAAAGCAATATTTACCCAAGAGGTAATAGTTACAATAGAAATACAGTTCTGCCCTATTTAAGACTAATAACTAGAAACATGTCATTAGAAGACAACCACATTTCCCCTCCATTGTTGTATGTGTACAGAGAAAGAGACATCATCAGCAAGACTATCATCTCTGGGAGCTTCTGTCTGGGGAAAACTCCCATGAAATGCAGGTACGCAAAGAAGAATTTAAATGTCAATTTCCAAGTTACACATGCCTGATAGAATATGGAAGTGCTCGAGTATAAATGCATCAAACTACCAACATTTGGAATGTCATCAGGAGACGTCAGAACAATATTTGAACTCTCCATTTTCAGAACGTGAACTCCATTTTTTTAGTCTGTAGAGAAACCATAGGATTCTATCTATTCAGAAATACCTGTCTAAAGTTTCTCCTAAGCCACACCCTTAGTAAAACAAGACAACAAAAGTAGGAAAATTATTTAAAGTGCAAAGAAAGGGTTTTTAAAAACATATCTGGGGTTAAAATTCTTGGTAGATAGACCTGATCATTCAGCTTTCACTTATTTCCAGAGGAAGGCAGTCTCCTCTTTCTTGCTTGTTCCTGTCCACCCGCTAGCGTCAGGCTGCCGCCTACGGAGTGCTAATTCCAGGTTCTCATCCTGCCAAACCTCATCCAGAGTCACCCTTTCTTTCCAGAGCAAGGATGTTTTTCCATATTCAAGTTCTGGGGTTTCATAAAAAGATGGAGGCCAGAAGCCTCTGGAGAAAAGAACAATTACCAGTCCTGGAGCACTTTGTCTGCGTGTAACCAGGACCCAAAGCAAACATTTCCAGTAGTACTGCTTTGTGTTTCAAGTGTATTGTAGACAAAGACCTGACCCTTTATCACAGCTTGGCTGGTCCCAGAATTAATTATGACCCTATCTGTCAATCAACACTGTCAGTCATTTCACTGCTTAGAAAGTTTAAAGTAGCCTACATTCTGGGCAGACAGTGAGCACCAAAGGCAGAAGAGAAACAGGCTATTTAAACCCTCATGTGACAACTTCCCGTACTTGCTGTTCAATTAAACAATTACACAGCCCCAAAACTTTTAAGAATAAGACTGCAATAATTATGACTCCATATACTTTACAGCTTTGATAGGGTACTGCTGACGTGAGGTAGATTTCATGTTTTAAATATATAATCGCATTGAATAATGAAGATGAAATGAAAAATATGACAAAACACAAAGTATGTGGTTTGTTACCACAAGGTAATCTGTAAGTTAAAAACAGTTGGCTTCTATCTCAAAGGGGTTACAAACGTGCTTCAAGCAAAATATCCATAAATGACCACCAATGTGCAACATTTCACCTAAGCTCAGATGTCCTTTCTGTTACTACACATCTGTTACTAATTAAAAAAAAAGAAAAAAAAAATCACTAAATGCAGCATGTAAACAGCTTTTCATATAATTACTGTATTTTGTGTGATTCAGAAAACATAGGACCTAATATCCTACTGCATGGTATGAAATTCAGAAACAAATTGGAAATAAAGCCCAGGGCCGAATCATGTAAGTTTTCCTGCACTCTGGCAAAGGTTTTGCACAAAGATTTGAAAGATTCTGGGCTGGGATCTTTCTTCAGATTTCTTAAAATTTGTTTTCTCTAGAAAACAATGAAACGTTGGTATGGAACAGTATGCGTTTTGCAGTATATTAATGTACTGACTTTTTCAAGTGGAGAGAGGAGGGGAAAATTTTACGGTGGGTTAACAGCCAGTGTTCTGAGAATAACCTGGAACGACAACGTAGCACTTTTGCACTTCAAAAACATTGTTGACTTTTATAAGTAGGCACCATGGTAAAATTGAGGCTGTTAAAAATATATGGTTTGCTCTAGTAGTTTGTAATTGACAGCAGCATTTAGTGGGTGGAGTTGTAAATTAGTAAGTGGATTGCTGCCACAGCAGAGTATGCTGCTACTCTGCAAAGAGGAATCTTTACTAAGAATAGGAATGTGGTCACCGTGATAACGGACAAGGGCTTAGTATGCCTGAAATGGTGATGGGAGATCTGGAGATGGTTGCTGGATGTATAACAGCTGCTCTGGAAATTAGATGTTATCAAAGATTGTTGAAAGATTGAATTGGATGAAAAGCATGGAAGGCTTAACCTATAAGGCTTGGTTCCAATTTTCAGTAGTATCACCAAAAGGAATAGTGGCCTATGAAATACTTATGTCATCAATAAATCTGAAGGTACAGCTTTCTACACAATATGCCATGTTTATTCTGCCATAAGAGGGAGGCAAGATGGCAGCAGACTTTACACATAACACATCCTTTTTACTAACAGTTTTCAATGAGTTAATCAGTCATAAAATTAATATGATAAGCTAATCAGATATTCGATCCATTCTGTCAAACACCCAAACCAAAAAGGCCTGTTTATACATCAGTTACTTCCTGGAAGAAGAAATAATATCGTTAATACAGACAATTTTAAAGAGACTAGCTTTCTCTGGGTGGGAAGGATTTACTTACCGCTTGCTTGGAGTGTTTGTAGCTGCAAGAGGTTGCAAGCCAATGCTTTATATCAAAAATCCCTAGTGAAAGGTGCAGATAGATGTGGACAGCAATATAAAATATGCCCCACCTTCAAGTATTTGGAAGCTTTCCTACTAAGTGACAGCTGCGGTATGATCACTGCTCAGCCATGAGTACACAAGAAAATACACTGAGCCCAAATGCATAGCAGGGTGACCTGTGTGACTATGGTAAATTCATGTTTTTGACTGCTTGAATTCCTCACTGGTGGTCGTCAACATAGTACTCTCACTTCTCTGGCCTTAAGGAACATGCATGGCCTGGGTCAACCTTAAAATGATCTGCAGGAAGCTCTTCAACAAAAGCAAAAAGAAATCTGCCTGAAATCCTTGTGTCCACTTCATGCCCCAGCACAACCCTTTCTGCTGGGGCCCTGCTTTGATCACTGTTTGTGCTGGCCAGCTCTAAGGCTTCCAGCACAGTGAGGGCTGTACACAGATGTTACGCTGCTGAGCTCCTGTCAGCGGAGGAGGCCGGGTCACTTTTCCTGTAGGAAGACATCAACAAAGTGATTTTGTCGCAACATTCTCATCTTGCTCCTTTCAAAGGCAGAATGTTGGACACAGTTCTAGTAGAAGGCACTTAGAACTGCATGCTAACAGTTCCTGCTTTGTTTTTTCTTTTCCACAAAAATCCAAGTGTTGAATTCATTCACCGTTAGTTAGATCAAAGGACTATTCAGAAGAAATTTTCTGCCAGTAACTTATCACTGCACTGATGAGTTGTTCACACAGAGCCACTGATAATCCAACGATTTCTAGCTCTCCTTCACAGAATTTCCTTAAGGATACAGGTATCCAGAGAGAAATTACTGAGTTTCTGTCCTCTTACTGGAAAGAGTCCATCTTACAACAGGCTTTGTAGCAGTTTCTGAGTCACAGACAGGAACCAGATAAAGTTCTTCGATCAGCCATAAGCCACCAGTAATAAGCTGCTTGGCAGACAGGAGTAAAGGGGTGGGGCCCCAAGCAGCCCAACGACCTATGCTTCTCCTTTAAATTCTGTGTTCCCACACATTAACAAATCTAAAGCATATGATAAGATAATGATCTGCTTCAAATCCTTTCCTTCCCAAGAACAGCAATGAGGCATTGATGTCCTACCCTCCATTTTATCACCAATAAAGAATTGCAGGAGTTGGGAGTTCATCTCAACTATTTAAGGCGTACTAGTTTCAGGGCTGTACATGCTTGCGGGTTATCCTAATTAAAGCTCCCAATATGTGATTGAACATGGAAGTTCACTAGCTGAAAAGTGAATTTACCAACCTCAAAGCACTTTGTTCTTCATAACTCTGAAATCCCATCACATTTGGCAACGTGCAACAGCATGCAAAGCACTGTCAAGGTATACCATACAGTTTTAAATTAGTTTGATTCTAAACTGCATTTTCAAAAAATAAGCTAGAACTGCACTAAGTCTCTTGACCTGATGTCTTGTTCTCTCTGTAGGCTATTCCTAATAGCTCAACAGCAGTGCTATGAGATGGTATAATAAAAGATCTAAGGTCAGGATTGTAAAAAAGTGGTAAACTTTTTCTAGGCAAACTAGCATAACTGAAAAGAATAGACAAGCTCTTGAGAATACAGGATGTTCTTCAAACCTACAAAAATCTCTGCTAATAGATAAATGGAACTATCTATTAAGAACTTAGGTAAACACTATCTTGTCTTTGAAATAAACAAATAAATTTTGAAATAAATGAAATACAGACAAAGCAAAGCAGACAAAAACTTTGTGTGAACACTTAAGACTGAAGATGTACTATGTAACGAAGTGAAGCCCTAACAAAACCCATATGCTGCCCATGTGGCCTCCTGTATTAAGAGCTGGCCAGGCCTACCCGCTTGTGAACTTTGACTCTTAAGCTTTAGATTCCAGCAAGAGTAAGTTCCCTCACACTGCAGTCACAGGAAGCATAAAAATCACACAGCTTAAATACACAATCATCATGGCAGAACAGGACAGCACTGACAAAGGATTTCAGAAAGTGGTGAATATTTACAATGAAAAAGACAACTGAGCTCATAAAACGAGGTGTAACAGTAGCAGAGCCCTAAAACAAGCCAGAAGCCGAACTGTCTTACCCCTATCCAGCATCTAGACTGACAAACTTACATGCTCACTTGAAATCTCAGAAGAGGCAATGAGATTAGTGCTCTTGCTGCCATCCATGTCTCAGATCAGCAGCACATGGCCACATCACCATTCTGCTGCCACCGTAACTTAAGGACAACCTCTGTCATCCACTTGACTGCCTCAAGCAGTTCCATTCAGTAATTTGAGATAAGTTGTCCTGGTCCAGATGAACCCAGAAGAAGGTCTCTGCACATGGTCCAGTTACTTCAAAAGAAAATTTCCTGAAATCTAATCCTAGGATTAGAATATTTAAAGCCAATCATCAAGATTTTCAGCCAAAACTTAACTGCTATTTACCAGACTAGTGGTTATATTCCCAATTACTTCACCATACTTAGGAAGTTTATTTGCGGTTATTCATGAAAACATGTAGTCAGACTAAAATCACATACAGAGCTTTGTATGTGCACCTCAAAACTAATTATTGCTTAGGTACTTTGCTAAGCAAAGATGGATTTATGAGCTTCTGAATTACCTTCTGAATTAAATTCTTATTTAGAATGATACAAACAAAAATTGATGCTGTAATGATGATATTGACAAGAAATTCAAAAAGAAAATCAAGAATCTCTTTTTTTAAAGAATACAAAGCCTTTAGGGTCACATAGAGGCTCACAGTGTTTCAGTTGACATCAGCATGTTTTGCACACACAGGAAGAACAAATCTATTTCCCATCCTACTGATTAAAGCACCTGTGTCATTTGTGCTAGCAAATTATCCTCTTCTAACCTGAAGCAGAGTAAAACAAAGAAAAGAACCCAAACCATGTAAATGGATGTCACAGACAGAAAATAAGAAGAAACATTTAGATTCAGGCTTTAAGAGAAAATAAACCTGTAGTGTTAAAATGCTGCTAAAAATAGAAATAATCCTATTAAAACATTTATTTGTTTTATCAACTAATGCAGCGTATTCATTAAAATGTTTAAGTTATAAAATTATAATGCATGGCTCTTTCAGCAAATATTATCTGGTTTCTAAATTAGTCATTAAAGAACAAAATGAATGTGGTATAAAATTACTCCACAAGATACAACAATATTTAGATTTGTACACTTATTTCCAGGAAAGAATTCTGAAAGACTTCACGGGACATAACTATTCAACAGAATTGAGAACATACTAATTTTAAAGACACTAAATCTAAAACGAGATATAAGTAACTTGAATTTCTTGTCTCGTACTGAATCCACATAAATACACATGGCAATAATTTCTGAGCTTTTGATTTATGAAGCAAATAACAAAGGAAACAGCTTAACTGTCACATGCACTAATAGGAAAAAAGTATTCCAGAGACTTTCTTCCACATAATTTTCCCATTTATCTTTAAAAATCAGTATGTTCTAAGCATCTGAACCTGTAGCTCCCTAGGGGTTTTGCATTTCTGTGCACTGAACCTTTCCCAGTGCACGAGCTTTTCTTGAAATCCCCACAGCTTCAGCTGCTTTCAGTAAATCACAAACATGTTCTAACTCCTTTAACTTAGTCTCTGTTTTGTCTCTCACCTGCACAGTATCATCACA
>VXAV01002381.1:0-27478 GCA_013399715.1 Alectura lathami | reverse complement strand
CAGGTAAGGCGGCGGGCCCGGGAAGCGAGCGACCCGCGGAGGGGCAGCCCGGCGGCTTCGTGCTGCCCGGCGGGTCCGGTTTCGACGCTTCTCGTTGCTGCCGGGTGCGCCCCCAGCCCCGAAGGGGGGAACAGGCCCGACACGTCTTTTTAGCTGCTGCCAACCTTGATGACTCGTTTTGTCGATCTTTGGAGTGGCTGCCGTAGTATGTATTTCAGTCTGGGCAATGAATGAGTTCTTCTAAAGCATCGCTGAAATTCTTGAATGCAAAATCTTGCAGAAATGGAAGGATGGAATTATTACATTGCCTTAATCATATGACTGAGCCTTTTTCTATAACATTTGCTGGCAAGTGCTGTAGTCGAGACCAATCCTGGAACAAACATACCGCTAATCCAGTGTACCTGGTGCTTTCATTGCGTGTTTGCCAGGAGATGATCTTTGAAGCTTCCTCATATTTGTTCAGTGCTACCAAAGGAAGGGTCTATTTCAGGAGTGTGAAGATTCTGATACCTCCCACGTGGAAAGAGAAGAGTTACGAGAAACCAAAACATGAGACCTATGAAAAGGTAAGGCTCAACACCTGTTGCAGGGAACAGAGTGCGTCTCCATGTTAAATCATAGTTCATAAATTGAGTTCTTTGCAGGCTGCTTAATCATTTTACAAGCCTGGTCTGAATACCTTTGCTCAGAATATCCTTGTTGATACTTAGCTTCACTTCGCTACTTGTTTTCACATTTATGACAAGTTGGGAACCTTTGCTTGTGAATTCCTGTGTTGATTGATTGGGTTTTTTTTCTTATTGTTTCCTTAACCCATCGTCCCTCCAATCACAGAATGGCTTGGATTGGATGGGACATTAAAGATCATCTGGTAAAGTAGGTCATAGTTTTGTAATTGCACTTTGGCTGGCAGTTGAGCTGAAGACAGCAGTAATACTTGTTTAGGTGGCGTTTCAGACTCGTTAGGGAAGGTGTGTCAGGAAAGCCAAGGAAATCCAGAAGAGCAAAGTCAGCTTGTTGCTACAGAAGTAGTAGATACTAGTTGTCCCTGTTGATTCAAAACTTTGTATAGCTGGAATCAAGGAAATGCAGCAGAAGTTAGGTGCTCTGCCGCAGGCTGGGTGGTATTGCATTGGACAGCGTACATGAACAGCAAAATACTTCTCCCTTTTATCAAGTTAATATTTGTGTAATTTTAGGCAGATGTCATAGTGGCAGCTCCTTACTGGAAACATGGCGATGACCCATACACCCTGCAACATGAAGCTTGTGGAAAAATGGGAAAATATATCCACTTCACACCTAACTTCCTAGTAAACGATTATTTGACAGACATCTATGGCTCACGGGGTAAATTCCCTAAACCATCTACTTCTCCAGTTTGCCCTTAGCAGTGTGGAACAAAAGATGGAAGAATACTGAAAGCTGCATCATATAGCCCACTCACTCCTGTGTGTTCCCTGCGCATACCTCAGTAACATGTGCTGCTGTGCAAAACCTGTGTTAAATGCATGAAGACAGTGTTTTGTTCCTAACCCCATACCAGTGTGGCTAATGGAAAATGCAGCTCTGGTTTGTTGTTGTTAGCTCCACTTACAACGTCAAATATTTAGTTACAGTTCGATGCATGCTTTACTGTCATGTAAATGTGTATTAAAAAGTATCACTGTTTCATTGTGAATTCCTAGAGACTGAATTCAAGTTCAAACACATGATGATAGAAGGAGCCAATTTTAATTGACATAAAAGCTAAGCCTTTCAAGTGATGTTATTTAAAGTTAGTCACACTTGCTTAGGCACAGAAGCGAATAGCTTGATATTAGAACTGCCTGCAGCTGATTGTTGCTGGAAAGCTGCTGGTCAGAAAGTCCCTGGCACAGTGTTGCTGGTTAGTTTTGCAGGCAGTGATGTAATGGCCATCTCATCACCTTGTGTCTGCCCTTCTGTCCTCCCTGCAGGCAGAGCCTTTGTGCCTTTGTGCACGAGTGGGCCCACCTTCGGTGGGGGGTGTTTGATGAGTATGACAATGACAGACCTTTCTATGTCACCGGGCAGAATCAGGTTAAAGTTACAAGGTAATTCAGCATTCGCTCCTTCTACAAGCGCTTTCTGGTGTGCTTTAGAAAGCAGCCTGGTCTTTTCCTACAAACTCTTGGGGTATCCCGTTTTCTTGTAGCCCTTATTTTATGCATCACTAAAAATTCTTCTTGCTTTATAGATAGATCATGTGATTTTCCCTGCATTCACCTTTACACATTTCTGTGGTTGATGGATTGGCAGTGGTAGTGAGCGTTATGTTATCCTGACCCGACACTGGAGACTTAATCTCTTCTGTGCTCTGTCACTGGACGGGGCATGGTGCCTGTACAGAAATCCTCCTTCCATTGTTTTTGTCTGTTTAATATTTTCCTTTTCTTCCTACATCTCCCGTCTCTGAGTACATTGCAAATTTTGGGCTTTCCTATTGAGCTTCTCAGTCTGTCTTCTTCAAACTCATTTTTTCATCTTTCCTACCTCCGCCCATCTTCACGCCCCACACTCACTGTTGCAGGAGTGCCTGCCTCACTGCCTGCTTTTCTCACTGTCCATATAGCCAAATGGACCTTGAGAAACAAAGTTTTATTACAGCGCATTTGACCTGGAACTCACCGAGCCTATGGTACACCAGGAAGCCATTTACAGGTGTTTTCCAGCGTACAGAAGCATTTGGAAGAGGTGACTACTGGATGAATAAGATTACTTCTTCAATATCTGTGATTTTAATATTTCTACTTAGTCAAGAGACTGAAGTGATGAAGAAGTAAAAAATAAATAAATAAAAATCAGTGATTCTTTGTGTTGCTTCGCAAAGTTTATTCATGTCTTTTTACAATGTTAACTTTTACGCAGGTGGAATGCACTGCAGGCATCACTCATGTCAGCACTGTATTCAGGTAGGATTTTTAAGTGGAGATGTATTCTCTTTTATCCTTAGGTGTTCCTCTGATCTTACTGGCATCTATGTCTGTGAAAAAGACTCCTGCACCGATGGTAGTTGTGTCATTAATAAGCTAACAGGCCTTTTTAAGGAAGGATGTGCATTTATTCCTGAGAGAAATCAGACAGCAGTATCATCAATAATGTATATGCAGAGTTTATCATCCGTAAGTACAAACTTGCAAGAACAGATTTCTTTCAATAAAACATACTGTTATAAAATTTGATACATCTTCCTTTCTATGTTGTATTTCCTTCAACTTTTATGTAAGCAAGTCAACTGTAATGGATACTGTTCTTGATGTGGAATGAAGTTTACCGTCAGCTGATGGCTCAGCTATATACAGAAATCTGCAGTGACGGTTTTCTGTCACTATATTTATTTGTTACTCTGTTATTGCTTACTTCTGATTTTTGTCAACTTGTTTTTATCATTTTAGGTGGCTCAATTCTGTAATGAGCATAATCATAACAGAGAAGCACCCAATCTGCAGAATCGGATGTGTGACTACCGAAGTACATGGGAAGTAATTAAAAACTCTACAGATTTTGAAAACAACCTTCCGTTGACCAGCAGCAGCCCCATTGCTCCTCCCTCCTTCTCATTGCTGCAGAAGAGAGACAGAGTCATCTGTTTAGTTCTTGATGTTTCCAAGAGTATAGCTGGGGTAAATTTGTAATCAGATATACTTCATTGCGCATTGTACTTATTTGTGTTCTGTTTTCAGAAACTTCATTCATTTAGAAATAGTCTCCATGCAGAGATGGGGAAATCTGATCACAGATGCAAGGAATCAGCTTGACAGTGAAACTGTTTGGCATTTTCTTTTCTTTTTGGATCTGAGGAGTCAAGATTAACATGAACTAGGCCAGGACAGTGGTGCTGGCTCGTGGCCAGCTGGCTCTTGGTGACAAGGTTTTGAGGAGAATAAAGGACATTGTGTGCTGGGTAGCCTGGAGTGCAAGAAAGATGAACATGAGCTGGAAGGGTAGGGAAAAAGCTGAGGGGAATAAAAACAAAATCCAGAAGAGAGGGGTCTGGAGGCCTGAAGATGAACGGTGTTCAACAGTGAGCAGGCTAAATATTTGATTAGTTTAAGGCTGATCTTTGGTGAAATAAAGTGAACGTACATTTGGGTTCTGTGCTCTAAATTAAATTAACATTTGAACTCGCAAAAGGGAATATTGTATGTTCCTTCTCTCTGTGGTTATTCCTGTCAAGAATTTTTAGCCATCAGTTTATAATTTGCAGCATTCATAATTACTTCACATGCTTACAAAACTCTTTGTTTTTCACTCCTTTCAAATGTAGGGTGACTGGATCAATAGATTGCATCAAGCAGCAGAATTGTATTTGCTGCAAATTGTGGAAGAAAAATCTTATGTTGGTATTGTCACATTCAGTGACAGAGGGGAGATCAAGACTCACGTGCGCCAGATTGTCAGCGACGATGTGCGCCAGCAGCTTGCTTCGTGCCTGCCTACAGCTCCAGGGAGGGAGCGGGCAAATGTTTGCGCAGGCCTGCAGCTGGCACGTGAGGTGAAGCATCAGATGCACTGCTTCTGTTTGCACCTCTTGTGTAGATGGTTTGTTTTTTCAGTTGTGAGGATTTCTGTGTCTAAGCTACATCAAGTGTCTTCTGCTGATTTTTACATGGTTTTTGAAAGGGGCTCTTGTGGTATTCCTGTGAACGTGTTATGTATCATCTAGTAAGCATTAAAAATGTAACACCGAACTTTAAAAAATAACTTTATGTGATTGTTACAATAGATTTAATGATATATGCATTATAAGCTGTCATGGTAAATATTTTTTAATTTTGCAACTTTAGCAATTCCAAATTTTATGAGCTATATAAGTTTAATCTTCTACTGATATTCCATTTTGCTTTTTGAATTATTTTTAAAACTGAGCTGGCACAGTCAGCATTTCCACTGCCTTTGATTAAACAGGATTTTGTTTGCTAACTTCAACTTATATTTCTCTAAAATCATGTTACTTTTTGGTCTTATTTTGCAATATAAATATTAACATGCTTTTATTTTTGTGTCTTTATGGGCAGTGTATTAAGGGCAGTTTTACCCCGCTACATTTTACCACCTTTCTGAATTTTTTCAGAAAAATGAAGCAGAAATCTGGGAGAAGCTATATTTTTTCTTGTCTGATTTTAAATGACTTCCTGCATGCTGAAGCCTGTAGTCTCAGCCTTCTGCTGGGACAATTACTGTCTGCATAAATATACCTGAGAGCAAGGAAAGTACAGGAGTTGTTCACTGCATGGCTGCTTGTCAAATACCCACGTGCATATTCTTATTTTAGTCCCTGTTATTTCTGTACCTTACTGTGACATAAAACTTTCATGATATTCATTCTGATAAAATTTCTTTAAAGACAATGTCAAAATGAATTACAATGTAGATTATATGATACTTATTGCTTCTGCTAATGCTTGTTTTTCTACCACCAGGTCATTAGGAAGAAAGAAGGAAATCTGTATGGATCTGAAATTATATTGGTGACAGGTGGACAGGACAATAGTACGAGCAGGTGTTTTTCTGAAATGGTTAACAGTGGATCAATCATCCATACCATTACTGTTGGGTCCTCAGCTGCTGAGGAAATTGAGCACTTCTCCAAAGAGACTGGTAAGTATAGGAACAAGCCATAACTCTTGTCCTGAACACGTTCAGCTCCGACACATCTAGGAAAGCTTGGCACGTGTGTGAAATGGAGAGCCTGGCAGTACATTTCTGTTTGGAACAATCTCAGGTAGTGAATCCCAGGCACATAGTTTCTTTCCCAGATAATACCAAGGAAAAGTGGCCTTACTGTGACGTGGAGTAAGGTTCATTATGAAGAAGCCTCTGCCTGCACTTAAAGGTATTAGCACAAGCAAAGATCTAAAAAGAGATTGAAAGGTGATGGTATAGGCAGCTAGACGAAACAGAAAAGATCTAGGCCCCAGATTTTAATAGATATTAGCATGTAGTAACATCAAAGAAAATTCAGAACCTAAATAACTTAATTTGGCAGGAGATGGTGGGTGAAGAATTTTATTTTATTCTTGCACATAGGAACTTTTAAAAAGCTGTCACAGAATATGTGTGTTGAACATGGTCTTCATTCATGCAGGTGGCCCTGAAAGAGCTTCAGCTCCCTGAAGTTGTGCTACTTGTTTAAAAATGCAATATTGTATCTGCAGCATTAACAGGATATTTTCTTAAAGCAAGGTAAAATTATTTTAAATAAAGATTCTGATTCAAGAGGCATTTTGAGTTGCTGGGAAAACTCTCATGAAGATGGTGAGAGTCCACAGGCAAAGGAGGGGACTGTCCTCCCTCCCTGACACCACCACCAGTTCTGTGGCAACCCGGAGTATGTCTTGTGAATCTGATGTAGCTCTGGTGTCATGTATAATACGTAACAGCTAAATTTGTAATAAACCGTGTTGTTTCAGGAGGGTTGAAGTTTTTTGTTCCAGAAAGACTGGACTTCAGTGACTTACTGGACGTTTTCACTGGAATTTTGTCTGGAAGTGGAGATACTTTCCATCAATCTGTTCAGGTTTGTCTTACAAGCACAGTTAATATTTTTCCTTCTTGTTCTTTTAGATAAAATGAAAATGTAGCAAATTTGTCGAAGTGTCCTGCTCCCTCTTTGCAGGGGACCACTTCTCCAGCCTGATGTATAGTTCACTATTTGCAGGTTGAGTGATGTGTTGAGGTAATACAGTTGTGTTTACTCTTTAGAATTACCTGGAAAACTGTAGAAAGTTCCCTCAATTTCTACTGCATGCTAGAACATATCAAGGTTTTTCTCTGCAGTTTGCAGAGATAATTACCACCCCAAGCAAGGCGTGGAATGCCGTCCTGCAATTTGGTTCTCTGAGGAAGTAATGAGGACAAAGTTATGTCTTCATCAGGAGTTTTATTTATTGTTTTTTCTTTTCCACATGGAAGAGCGTATAGACGGAACTTTAAATCCATAAATCAGTCTTCGTTAGGATCACACTCTTTAACAGCAGCATTTTCAAGTGGGAAAGTAGTAATATGCCACGTACCTGTATATTTCTGGAATTCCATCCAGTAGGAATGCAACATTAAAAGAAGGCCTAATTTTTCTGTCATTTCCATGATTCGATGGAACTGTCACTAAATCCTACTATTATATAATTGAAGGGGAGAATAAAGTCCCTGGTTATTATAAATGATTAGTATGAGTATGTACGTTCATTGCTTTTCAAATCTATCACATCTAATTGTCGAAGTGGTAGAGTAAGTCCTTCTTTGTAGGAATATGTGATTTTCATAACTGACAGAATAATTTTCTTCTTTTTGATAGATTGAAAGTGCTAGTGAAAGTATTGGAGGGTACAAACAACTCAGGAGGACAGTGACTATTGATAGCACTGTGGGACGAGAAACCTTCTTTGTAGTCACGTGGCAAAGTGCTGGACCACCAGAGATCACCCTGGTTGATCCCACCAGGAGAAACTACACCAGCAAGGACTTTGACTTGGATTCAGTTTTCCATGTAGCTCGTCTCCAGATTCCAGGAACTGCAGAGGTACAACTTATGTTCTCTTTTTGCCTTTTAACAGTGGGAGGAAACTTGACTATGCATTGCTTCCATTCTATTAACGTTAAGTAAAATCATTTAACAGTATGAGATAGAATTACTCTTTATGAGTGTTCCCACTGATGGAAACAAAGCTACTTGAAGGGTGTTACTTAGTCTAAGTAGGCTGTCAGAACTTAAATAAGCACAAATTATATTAACCAAAAGAGAGTTATTTCATTTTGTTGTTTTTCAGACAGGGGACTGGACATTCACGTTGATAAATGTTCACCTGACTCCTCAAGTTCTAACAATGACAGTAACTTCTCGACCAGCAAACGCTACTATACCTGCTGTGGCTGTGAAAACCCATACAAGTAAAGACAGAAATTACTATCCCAGTGCAATGGTTGTCTATGTACAGGTTAGTCAAGGCTTTTCCCCTATTCTTGGGGCAAGTGTGACTGCTCTCATCAGTCCAGAGAATGGAGATCCTGTTTCCTTGGAACTTCTGGACAATGGAGCAGGTAACAAAACTCTATAAATTCAGAAATATCTATAAAAATTAAAGGGCTCCTGTAAGTGCTATTTTCACTGGATACTATGCAGTGCATTGCACTGACACAGAGTTTCCAAGGTTCTGTGGTAACACACACAAGTGTAGATGACCTTGCTGGAGTTATTTCTAGACAAGCTTTCATTCAGAACAGGATTTATGTGCATAAATTAAATGCACAGACACATTCCAATAATCAGAATAAGTCCCTAAACAAGAAATGTTTTTTGGGGAGTGTACACTGAGTACTTCAGTGGTGCAGATCCAGTCACCCTGTTTCCCCTTGAATTCCTGGGCAGTTTCTCTGAGCCTAGCTCAGAGGTCCAAGTGTGGCAACTTGTGGAATAATACATGGTTTTCCTAAGTTAGCTTTTTCTTCAGCTAACATGCAGTACAAGGAGGCATCTTAACTTCAGATCATTTTAACATACAACCAAAAGCAAAGGAGCTGCACAGATTGCATATCAGAGGAGAATTTACCAATTGTTTTTATATTTTAGTTTATATACATGAATCCAGAAAGCATAACAAAGCACGTCTATTTTTGTTTGATGTTAATTTATGTCACGTTTCTCTCTAGGTTCTGACATTGTTAAGAATGATGGCATCTATTCCAAGTACTTGTTTTATCTCCCGGGGAATGGCAGATACAGCCTGAAAGTTCACGTCCAAGCTAACCAGACTATCATGCCACAGACTGCAGTGCCATGGAGTCATGCTGTGTATATTCCAGGTTATGTAGAAAATGGTAAGGTGAAGTAATGCAAAGAAAAAAATATATAGCTATCTGTTCTAGGATCTGAATGGGTCACAGCCCTTCACAGATACTAAGAGTAGGCATTAGAGCAACGACAGCTCAGCTGAGAGAGATTTAGTTATGAAGGCTTTAACACATGGTATGGTCTGCATACCACAGAAAAATACTGAATGTAGACTGCAAACAACTATAATGGGGCAGTGTCTATGTAATACAGATAGACAGGATTTGTGTTTTCCCTGTGAAAAGACTAACCATAGGTTTATTAAGTAGAGGACTCTATTCAGTCATCTTAAATTGAGAACTGTTAAAGTATTAGGAAAATAAATTATCCTGTAATTATAAGAAGCAACAGTTACTTTAATTTCATATTAGCTTTCTTAGTAATTAACACTCTTAAAACTATAAAGAAATAGATACTGCCCCAGAAATGATTGTGCTTAATTAAAGTTTTTTTAGATTTAAAATAGTGTAAATGAGGTGAAGTTCAGGTTACCTGCAGATTACAATAATATGCAAAAAGTTAAGATTGATGAGCATTTTTTAATCCTGTAGGTAAACTCAAGATGAACCCATCAAGAGTCCCAGCTATTCAAAATGATGTTGAAATCAGAAGAGGAGGTTTCCGTAGAACAGCTGTGGGAGGCTCCTTCATAGCGTCTGCAGTTCCAATGGGACCTTATGCTGATGTGTTTCCACCATGTAAAATTATTGACCTTGATGCCAGAATAGAAGGTGATCTGGTCATTCTGTCATGGACTGCACCAGGAGATGATTTTGACAAAGGCCAAGGTATGTTTGTTGGCTTGCTAGCCTGCCTCCTGCCCAAGGTGAAAGCTCTGTAGGGGAGTTTGGTCTCACTGACACCAGAGGAAATTTTATAATAAGCTGTAGAGGTTCCAGGGCTTTATTCTTGCACTGATAAATTCACACTCAGTTTAGGTCATGCACTCAGTGTAGGTAACAAGTTTTTGCAGATCTATCCACCATGCTGCATTAATTATTCCCAGTGCTGAACTGGCTTGTGAAGACGATACAAAGTAATCAATATTTGGAAAGTGTTTTGAGAGGAGAATATTTTGAAAGAGATTCAGAAGTTTGAATGATAGCTAACACACAGATGACAATATCTTTTAATATTTGTCTTTTCAGCTGCAAGTTATGAAATCAGAACAAGTGAGACTCCTCTGGAACTAAGGGACAGCTTCTTTAACGCTACTTTTGTGAATACTTCTGCTCTACCACCGCAGCATGCTGGCCGCACAGAAATATTTGCATTTAAACCAGAAGCTTTTACAACAGGGGACGTAACTATAATCTACATTGCGATACGTGCCATTGATGAAGTTTTTCTTCAGTCTGAGCTATCTAATATTGCACAAGCAGTAATGTTTATTCCTCCAATGGCGTATCCCACTTCTAATATGAAGTTTAGTATTTCAACAATATTGTTACTATTGTTTGGATTATTAACCATAGTGTGTCTTACAGTGAGCACAACCCTTTGTTTAGTAAAGAAAAAGAAGAAAAAGGCTCTTTCAGAAAATGCAGCTAAGCTGCTATAAAATAAAGTGTAAGGTTGTCAGAGCTCCAGATACTTTAAACCATTTAACTGCTTAGACTTGCAGAAGTAGATGTCTTGCAATAAACAGAGTAAACTAGTAATTACATTCCCGGCATTTTGAAGACACCATGATTTAACAGCCATATCATGTTGTCTATGAGTTGTGTAACAGAAGGGTAGATTACTGTAAATCAGGTCATTTGTTGATAGCTTGTACTGCAATATCTGCATATGAACTTCAGCATGCGCTGTGCAGTGTCATAGCCTATTCCTACTGTCAGGTGAAAAAGTTGCAGTTAAATTGGCAGGGATACAAAAGCTAGTACGCCTTATTTAAAAACAGAAAAGAAGACAAGCAAAACAAATCAGTATGAGTTCCTGCAGTTCCTGTTTATGTTATGTAAGCACATCTGCTATTCAGCTTCTAGGCATGGTGGGAAAATCCCAGGGAAGAGGAAACTCTGATCAGGGGCTGAGGGCACTTAATTGATATGCTTCTGTGATGAGGCAGAAATAATCTTTGCCCTAACCCTACTGAATGCAAAGGAATGTTTACTGGAAACCAGAGCAGATGAGGGGAGGAGCACCGTGGCATACACAAAGCCTGGCTGGGGCACTCTGCTTTCAGCTGTCTGACATGTCATATAAAGGGTGTTTGGGGGAAAACTGGACAGTGCACAAGTGTTTCCGGTATGTTTTTTCTACTAATCACTTGTATCTGTAAACATCCAACAAACAGAAAATGGCTTTCAGCTACAGAGATGAATCTCTACTACCAAAAGAAACAGTTTCACTAGAACTGTTGCTACTCAGGTTTAGAAGGCTGAAAAGTGCTGCTTAACACCACTGGGTTGCCTTGCATTTACTATGTACTTCAAGGAAATCTTTTGCACCTACAAACACATTAAGATTTTTGCTTGCTTTTCTCTACAACCATGTGTACGTAAATGTGTGTGAACGTGCGTCTATGTGCGCATGTGTGAGCATGCAATGTGATGCAATGTGTGGGGGTGCATTTTTTCCTGGAATGTGTGATTGCGAATATGATTATCTTGCTGTAAAACCATGTATAAAGATAAGGTACTGCAATATTTTATGGGTAGACTTTGAGACAGTTTGCACTCCATTGCCTGTGATAAAAAGACTGGAGGAAAGTCTAGAATGTCAAATTGGCATTGTTTTTTTTTGAAATGAATTGGATACTGAATTACATACAACAAAGTCAGCCAGGTTCTGTGTAGCTAAGAGGGTCTTTTCCTCAAAGAATACAGAGCAGGTGCAGGGTATAGAACATTTCAGAGAAGGTGCAAACTTAAAGTTTGCATCGCATTGCTAAAATTTGACATTTACATGTCATTGCCACCGCCTCCTTACTGCACCTCTGTGAGGTGACAGCTGCTGCTGCTGCACCTGAGGGGGAGCCAGCTTTGTAGCAGCTGCTGTTGAAAATAAACAGGCTCTGCTGAGAAGCAGCCTATGACAGAAGCGAGATTTGTGTGTGGTGCTTTAGCTCGTTGGCAAGGACATAGATTGGAAAGAGCAAAAGCGCAGAAGGCAAAAGAAAGGCAAAGACAGGAAGGGAAACTGGAAACAGGAGGGAGCCTTGTCACAATCTCTCCAGAGCGAAGAACTGAGGGTAGATCTCTCTCTGCGAAAGAGATGGGATCGTGTAAAGGGAATAAGCATGAAGCCACCAGAGCTAGATAGCACACTGGCCTGTTCCTGATCCCCATGGAGTGGAGAATTAGGGAAGTGGTGGATTTTTACTTACAGCTGAGTCTGAATCCAGAGACACGTATCTGGAGGCTGAAAGTGTTGCTTTGCTAGTGTAGGAGGTGAAGGAAAAAAACTGATGTGTTATTCAATGAATGTAGGATAGGAAATACGTTAAATGGGAAAAAAGCACGGGAAGAGAAGGGGTGACCCAGGGCGGCGTTTTGCTGGAGCATGGTCTGGCAGAAGATGGTGCTGCACCAGGACAGAGCCTGCTCCTGCGTGGCCACCACCTTCCTTCAGCTGCCACAAAGCGACCTTGGTGAATCTGATCGCTCTTCTGATTCAGCTGAAACTCCTCTGTGTTTCCGGCACAAGTTATAGGAAACAGTCCAGTGTGACATTGGCTTACATTCCTTTGGGAAACTCCACCCCAGAAAATGGTGAAATGTTACAGACTGCTTACATGATTATCTCTTCTGCCCTTTGAGGTCATTTCACCTTCTCACTTATTGAAGTAGGAAAGAAGAGAGCAGCATCACCAAATAAATAAATAAATAAAAATAAAAGAAATATTCTTTTCCTGTGGATCAGGATAAGAGACACATAAAACAAGCACAGGTTTTGTAAAGGTCAAATCCAATGAGCAAACAGAAACAAACAAATCAACGAACAAAACCAGTAGGATGGCTTTTGACAATGGAGTAATGACAGCAAGTATTAACTGCTTACTCCCTGATGAAAAAAAAATCTGAAAATGAAATGTTTTGTATGTTGGTTATCAGTTTTATTCTTGTGCACATGATAGTAGAAACAGAGCTGCTGAGGGAGTGACAGGTCCAAGCTGTGGAAGCAGTCCTAAGAGACTGCAGGGCAGTATTTCTCCACTACATTCTACCTCTAAGCAAGTGTGTGGTTTCTTATCAGTTATTTGGCAGGAGTGAGCAAGTGAAAAAGTATTTAAAGAGTTCTACCTTCCTTTGTGGACTGTTCCTGGAGTGTAACGATGACTGATGTTCTGAAGAGAGGAAAGAAGACAACTGAAAAACAGGATTTTCCTGTAAAGGCTTCAGGAAGCATTCTTTCAATCTAAGACTGGAAATACTTTCATTTATGTCAGCACTGCCAAGAACTGTAAAGGTTATAGAGAGGCATGTGACTGGACATACCGGGTCATTTCCAGTTACGTGTTCCATCTACACTGTTTCCTGGTCTACCGTCCCTTGTTCTTGGGCTGGATTTGGGCTTAATGAAAGAGCTGAAGGTGTTTACAACTGAATGTAACAGGAACAATTTTCTTGAGGAAGTGAACCAGCTTGACTAGATGGTTAAGTTTAGGAGGCAATTTGAAGCAACCTAATGTTTCAGATCTCCAGAAGTATAGCCCAAATGAAGCCAGATAGAAGGGCTAATAAAAAGAAAGAGATGGAAGTTAGGAAGAGATGGGAAGACGTGTTAGGGAATAGGAAGAACAATCTGGCTGTCTTCCCTGCAGTCTGACCCTAGTTTTCACAGCTGTACTGAAGCAGGCTTGGTCTTGGCAGTCTGGCAGTTAAGGGCTGGGGATGGTGTGGGGGGAGAGGCAGTGGGAAGACTGCAGATGAGGGTGGTTGTGGGGCTGATCAGGGCATTAGAGCCTGTAGTTACTTTCAGGGTTTTGATAAAAGAAAGATGTAATAAAGACAGCAATCAAGTAAATACATGAATGGCACTCATAAAAAGAAATGAGGGTATAAAAAAGAAGACTGAGAAAGAATGACTGTTGTGTTATCTCACCTTAAAGGGAAGAAGTGTTACTCAGCTGAACACGGGTTTCACCGTGTGACTTGGTATTAATGTGTGATGATCCTGTCCCAAGGCATGGCTCTTCATTTTTCTTCCTGTCCTCCAGCATGACAATATTCTTTCTAGTCTCATAGTAGGATGTTAAAGAATAAGTGTTACAATTCTTATCTCACCCAAGCTAGTCAAAGATAAATTTTCCGCAGGAAAATGGGCCAAAATCTTCCTTGGGAAAGATCAGATTAATACTGTTTGCTTTCTGCTGGACAAACTAAAAAGGGCAACTGATCACAGGCTGACAGTGAAAGCTGGGAAGGTAACAGATTTATTCAGCGAAGTGTGTTCTTCTTGAAGGTATGAAAAATATTCCAGCTTGATCGAGCATAGCTCTAGGCAGCCACATCCCTTCACAAGTGGGAAATGAGACTTTTACACGATTAAGTTAGATGTGCTTAGGCCTGCATGGCTGATCCTGGCAGAAGGAGCTCTGCAGGAGGCTGAACGGGCACATGTGCCAGGAGCCCTGGCCCATGCCAAACCTTCCAGACCTGACCGGCAGTTTGCTTTCAAGCTTCCTGGTTCTTCGTGTTGATTTTAAGCACTTGCCTTATCTACCAGCATGGCCCATACCCATGTTTACAGTTGCTGCAGCTACCCAATGTCCTGATTTCCACAGAACCCATAAAATTTATTTCTCATACTCTTTCTTTTGGAGTCTTTGCTGGAAGTTTCCAGCTCCCTCCCAGATTAATTATTTTCCGGTGACAATTATTAAACTTACATCACTTCAGATGAAACACTTTATAACTGGAAAAATCCCAGCCCACACAGAAGAAAGGGATGAGGAGGCCAAAACTTTGGAGTCTGCTCCTGGGATGCTCCTCACGGTACAAGCATCTTTGCTATGGGTGTGGCTTTGTAATGCCATTGCACATCGTGTTCCAGTCTAGGCAAGTTTGTTGATGTTTGGAGCTGCATGTAGTAGAACAAAGCAGGTGTCCTTTAAAAGAACTGCAAATTCCTCTGTTATTGCAGTAATAATAAAGGCAACGTCACAATTAAATATATATGGCAAGAAAATGTTACAGCCTGATACAGTAAGTCCAAGGGTCAAGCCAGCCCCAAAGGTCACAATAGGTCTAACGCAAAAAGCTGTCAAAGTCTGAGTCATACACAATTTCCAGCTCTGACTGCATGGCACAGCCAAACATACACTTAACCCACTGGACAGCTCAGCGCACAGCAAGTGCTGACTTCCCTGTGTGATAATTCCTTGTTCCTTTAAGAGCTAAGTCAAAAAGGTTTGCTCACCAGTAGCACGGAGAAGGCGTTTTTAAAGGAGCTGCTGGTTACTCTTCCTAAGGCTTCAGTGACTGCTAAAGGCAAACTGAAAACTACCCCAGTTTTGCTTAAATGCCTCCTCAGTTTGGAGAGGAAGTGAAGGTAAAAGTTAGAGAAGACAGTACACTAAATAAGTGAATAACAATCAAAGTGCGTTAGAACTTGGAACAGGTTGCCCAGAGAGGAGGTGGATGCCCCATCCGTGGAGACATTTGAGGTCAGACCAGACAGGGCTCTGGGCAACCTGATCCAGCTGTAGATGTCCCTGTGCACTGCAGGGGAGCTGGGCTAGGTGGTCTTTAAAGGTCCCTTCCAACTCAGACAGTTCTGTGATTCTGATTAAGCAGAATTGACAAAGCAGAAAGTTGGTGATGGGCTAAAGTATCAGAGAGACCCTGCTGGTGGTGAAAACAAGCATATCAGAAAGAGCAAGAAAAAGCTGAGGCAAGATTCAGGTAAATAACAGATACAGCAAAAGTATTTCTGGTTTAAGAAGAAACACAGAAAAATTGGCTAATAATTCTAGCCAATTCTAGCCAATTATCCTATCCAATATTCAGTATTTCTGTCTAGAAAAACAGATGGAGATAAATCTTCAGGAAGAAGTATTTTTAAATTCATGTGCCTGGATAAATTCTGCAGAGCAATTGTAAAGAATTGTATAAGAACTTCAGCAGCAGTTTACTCTCCTGGCTATTCAGGACTCTTATAATTTCACTGGGAAGAAATAATAGTTTTATAGAATCATAGAATCATAGAATCATAGAATGCCTTGAGTTGGAATTGACCTCAAAGATCATCTAGTTCCAACCCCCAATCCATCTCTCTCCAGTTTAGAGATAAGGATGTGGTGCGGGACCGTGTCAAAGGCCTTGCACAAGTCCAGGTAGACGACATCCGTCGCCCTCCCTTGCTCCACTGATGCTGTCACTCCATCACAGAAGGCCACCAGATTGGTCAGGCACGACCTGCCCTTGGTGAAGCCGTGCTGGCTGTCTCGGGTCACCTCCTCATCTCGCGTGTGCCTTAGCATCTCCTCCAGGAGGATCCGCTCCATGATCTTCCCAGGCACAGATGTGAGGCTCACTGGCCTGTAGTTCTCCGGGTCTTTCTTTCTCCCTTTCTTAAAAATGGGCGTGAGCTTTCCCTTTTTCCAGTCACGGGGGACCTCGCCTGACAGCCATGACTTTTCAAATATGATGGAGAGCGGCTCGGCCACCACATCAGCCAACTCCTTCAAGACCCTGGGATGCATCCCATCCGGCCCGATAGACTTGTAGACGTTCAGTCCCATAAGGTGGTCTCGGACTTGCTCCGCTCTTACACAGGGAAGCATTTTGCTTCCCCCATCCCCACTTGGATTTTCAGGGGCACGAGAGTCCTGGTCAGCCTGACCAGCAGTGAAGACTGAGGCAAAGAACTCATTAAGTACCTCAGCCTTCTCCACATCAGAGGAGGCCATAAAAGGCAGAGGGTAAGACCTGCAAAATCACTGGAAAATCTAACCAACCATTCCACAAAAATAAATGAAAGGCTGATACAGAAATCAATCAGTAATGAATAAAAAGGTGAAAATATTATCAAATGTGACCATGTTTATTCTATTTTCCTTATTTATTTATTTTTATACAGTTATGAATTTAACTAAAGATATAGCTGTATCATGGAATATTTGTGCGATTGAAAATACAGCAATGTGCTGGATTAACCAAGCACCTCATCACCATGTTAGGAACTACCTAGCTGGCGACTCAGAACATAGCTGGTAGAGAACCGTCATCTCACAGACATTTCTCAAATCATTGCACATCGGTGATAGGCATGATGCTGTCAAATATTTTATCAAGAAATTGGAACAAAACATATGGCTACTTCTGGACAAGTTTCTTGGAATATGTAGTGGGAAATGCCAAGGAGGATTAGGACAGCCACACAGAATAACCTGGCTTGCTTGGAAAAATGTTCCCACTCCAGAAAAACACATTTTATTCCAGTTGTGCTGATAATTCATCCAAAGACAAACGATGACATTCATTTAAGAGGGAGGATATTACATACCAAGTATTAGTTACAGAGTTTATCAGCACTCTTCCTCTCTCACTGATCTAATCTAACCTTACCTATTGTTTCCATTCCATATTATATAATTATCGCATTACTAGAAAAAAATTTCAGGAAATTCTGAAGAGCTTTGTTTTTATGATTGTGTCTTCTGACTCAGAAAATGGTTCTGACTGAATTTGACATCAAATAAATAAATGAGCATTGATCACCTGAAAAGGCATAAGGAAGTAAAACATGTTTTTAAGGTGACAGTAGAATGCAAGCATTTCTTCCTGAAATTAATATATAACTAAACGCAACCAACTTACCTAATCACTTTTCGCTGTACTTACATAGATCAAAGTCTTACAAACTGTTACGCCCCTCTTGGCACCACAGACAGTTGTATAAATAGGGCTGGTAGCCCATTCCTTTTCAAACCACATGTGTGGGGAACAGGGACAAATAATGGGGGTGTTTAGGAGTTTGACATTTTTGTTGTGTTTTCAGCTCCTTTATGTGGCAAAGGGTTCTACGGTGTGGCTAAATGAGAGTGGCTATGAAGATTTGGTTGTTGCAATTAATCCCAGCGTGCCAGAAGATGCCAACATCATCCAGAACACAAAGGTAAGAACATCTGCATTTCCATGCATCGATTAGGATACCGTGTCTTTTTCTGCTTGGGAAGTAGTGTAAGTCCCATTCACGTTAGTAGACTTTTTATCCTGTGGTTTTGAATTAATTATGGATGAAGGCCACAGTTACTAAAGTAGCCATTTCTAATTTGTCTTGCCATTTTTGCTGTTACAAAGAGCACTAACCAGGTGAGACAGTGCCCTATGCAGATACCTCTGTTTGGAGCTAGTCTGAAATTCTTTTAAGTAGCTTTCCAAATTATCTTTACTTGAAAGAATGAGAATTCCTATGAATGAGTATTTAAAAGCCATTGACTATACTACTAGGTGTCATTAGCTAGCATGCCTCCTAATGTTCCTTTTAAAATTATAAAGAAAAAAGTTTAGGTTTAGTGGTATTTCTGGGTTTAACTTCCATTGCAGTCGATGCATCAATTCCCCTAGAGCAGGATGCTGGCCAGCTTCCAAAGCAACAAAACTGTTTCTACAAAGTATTTTAGAGAAAATCTGCTGAGTAGGATAGTTACTCTGACAAATACTCCAGTTTTTGCAGTATGTCTAATGCCTTCTGTATCTTGATGTAGGATTATCACCATCCCATGTCAGTTCTAAGATCAAGTTTGTAGGAGGCCATTCTTCGGTCAGCCACGGAGTTCATAACATTTGCAGACTTCTTTCATCTAATGGAAGGAGGTTTACATGAAGCAAAAGCAGATGTGATAGGTTACTTGTCACTGGCAGTCACTGATTGTCCGTCCCCTTATTTAACAATGAATAGGGCTGAGATGACTCCACTGTCATTGACAAGCCAGCAAACTTATTTTTTTAGGATAGAAGTGTACAAGTAACAGTTACTGTTGGCATAAGATAGCTACCATCCAATAACTTAACAGTGTAGCTGCTCTTGCTCTTGCTCTTGCACCTTTCCTTTAGATCCCTTGAACTAGTTAAAGTTCTCTTTTTTGTCTGCAGAGCAGGCAAGGGGTGGTATGGGGACAGCTGACACATCTCATCCCAGTACTGCTCAGTTTGTCATGGTGTTAGCACTCACCACCACTCTCAGTCCTGGCAAAATAAATGTCCACAAGAAATCTTCAGCTTAATTCTCTGTGTGTGTAACTTGGAGGTTTGCTGTCAAACTAGTGTTAATTTAAGGATAAAATTCTTGTATTCAGTAATTTTTATCTCACATGAAGGCTAGAGTGTAAATTTTATCATGATCTCTTGTTAAGGGGATGATTAGAAAACTGCTGAGAGATTCCAAGAACTACAGTCTAGATCTTGGTTTCTTCATTCCTTCTTTTCCTAGCTAAGACTGTAGTCCTCCCTAAGTTCTGTGTTACGTCCATAGTTCTGTTTTATCCTACTGATGTTTCTTGATAAGGCTAAATTATTCATGGCATGTACAGTCAAACTTTGAATATTAATGTAGATATTAATATTTTATTTTCTTTCACTCCCTAGGAAATGATTAAAGATGCTTCTAATTACTTGTTTAAAGCTACAAAACAACGATTTTTCTTCAAGTCTGTAAAAATTATAATCCCTAAAACATGGAAGAAAAACAGCACCTATTCAAGATTAAAAACAGAATCATATAACAAGGTATGATTAAGAAAACTGTTTATCATTAGAACCACAAGGGTAAGCAAGACTGATAAGGCTACATTATGAATCACAGCAAAGTGTAGGACAAATCCTGGAAGTTCTTACTCAGAAGGAGATTTAGTGGTACTGTTAGTAGGATGAAAATAATTGCAGGACTGAATTTATTGAAAGAGAATCACCTAACACTTCTCTACATCAATGTCACATATGCCTTGGGTCTTACTGTTTCAGGCAGATGTCATCATAGCAGATCCTTATTTGAAATATGGAGATGATCCCTATACCTTGCAATATGGAGGATGTAAGGACAAAGGACGGTACATTCATTTCACACCTAACTTCCTGTCAAATAGCAGCTTGGTTAAAGTTTATGGAGAAAGAGGTAATACTAATACCTGTTTGTTTTATTATTAATATGAAATGGCCAAGATTTTTTGGAGCTGTTAGTGAACTTGAGTGCTCTGTTTTGCTTGCCAAAATGGAAAAACTTGGAAAGAGACACATTTTTCAGAAGTAGTAAATACCTGTAAAATGTCTGAAGCTAAATATTCAAACAGTGGTCCCTCCAGAGGGACCTTGGCAGGCTTGAGAGTTGGGCCCATGTGAACCTCATGAAGTTCAGCAAGACCAGGTGCAAGATCATGCACCAAGGTTGGGGCAATCTCAGCATACAAGCTGGGCAATGGGTGGACTGAGCAGCCCTGAGGAAAAGGACTGGAGGGCACTGGTGGACGAAAAACTGAATATGAGCCAGCAGTGTGTGCTTGCAGTCCAGAAAGCCAACCATACCCTCGGCTGCATCAGAAGAAATGTAGCTAGCAGGTTGAGGGAAGTGATTCTCTGTTTCTACTCTGTCCTCATGAGACCCCCCCTACAGTACTCCTTTCAGCCCTGGGGACCCCAGCACAAGAAGGATGTGGAGCTGTTGGAGCAGGTCCAGAGGAGGGCTGCAAAGATGATCAGAGGGCTGGAGCATGTTTCCTATGAAGAAAGGCTGAGAGTGCTGGGGTTATTCAGCCTGGAGAAGAGAAGGATCTGAGGGGACCTAATTTCATCCTTCCAGTACATAGAGGGGCCTACAGGAAAGATACGGGATGACTTTTTACAAGGACATGTAGTGGCAGGACAAGGGGTAACAGTTTTAAACTAACAGGGTAGATTTAAATTAGATATAAGGAAGAAATTCTTTACTCAGCGGGTGGTGAGGCACTGGCACAGGCTGCCCAGAGAAGCTGTGGAAGCCCCACCACTGGAGGTGTTCAAGGCCAGGTTGGACGGGGCACTGGGCCGCATGATCTGGTGGATGGCAACCCTGCCCATGGCGGGGGGCGGTTGGAACTGGATGGGCTTTAAATCCCTTCCAACCCAAATCATTGTATGATTCTACGATTATTGCCTTCAGGGAAAATTATTATCCCTATTGCTTAACTATTTCACAGTTTTCTTGTATTACCTGAGATAAGAATTATTTGAGTTTGTTGACATGTCCAAGCAAAATGCTGTGTGGGTTTTAAACTATTTTATTTTGAATGTACACATATTGCTGCTTTTCAACAGGCAGAATTTTTGTCCATGAGTGGGCTCACCTTCGGTGGGGGGTGTTCGACGAATACAATAATGATGCACCTTTTTACGTGTCTGAAAAAGCAAGTGTTGAAGCAACAAGGTACCATATTTCATATCTCCACTTTTACATTGCAATCTTTTAAACATGTAAAAAATGTTTTCAATATCCTTTTCATCTGTGCTGAGTTATTACTTTGTACAGTATCTGTGATCTGCTCATATAATTAAAAGATGCTTATTCAGCGTTGCCTATTGCCTGCTCTATGACCCAGAGACCAACAGCTGCCTTCAGTGCTGTTTTGTAACAGATTCTATAGATCAGGCTGGATAATCTTTTGCTTCGTGTGCAACCGTGGACTTTAGTTGCCATTGATTATGTACGTTTTAAAGACAATTTTATTAAATAAGATTTATCAACAACATAGAAATTCCTCACTGAAACATTTGTGATTTTAAACAGCTTCTACAAAGAAGGACATAAACTGAATGGACATAGAGAATTAGTTCAAGCTTTCCTTCTTTTCTAGTTCAGGCATACCAATACAGTCTATTTGTACACTGCAGATACCAGCAGAATGTCTTTTGTGCATAGCATATAAAAATCACAAGGAATTAATCAACTCATTAGCAAAAGCCCAGAAGTGTTTTGTGATTATAAGCACTTCTTGATTAGTTTAAGGACTGTTCCAGGAATAGAGATTATCTACCTGTGTACTTGTGCAGTGTTTAGTACCATGCTGTGTCAATGGGTATTTGTTCTGTGGGCATCCAAAATTCAAATAAATACCCAGTTATGGATTACGTATGATTAACCAGCCCTGCCTATCTTCTCTCCCCCTAGGTGTTCAGCTGGTATCACTGGTAGTGCTGTGATCCAAAAATGCAATGGAAACAACTGTGAGATAAGAAACTGCAACTATGATGGTCAGCTGTATGAAGCTGGATGTGTATTTGTACCGGATCGAAATCAAAACAACAAAGATTCTATTATGTATATGCAATCCTTAAGTTCTGTAAGTCATACTAGAACTTTCTGGAGTGAGAGTTTAGTAACATTTCAAGGCTAGTCAATAAATGATCAGATAGGATTCTTTGATTAATTTCTATTTCAATGACAGTGGATGATGCTATCAATTCTAACAAAATCTGTTCAAAAGGACAGCTGCTGTTCAAAGCATCTAAGGGAAATGATCTGACAGATATTTCATGTCAATAAGGGTGAAATCTCAGCCTTCTTCTTGCTCCTTTTTTGGAAAATCAGGTCAACAGGCATAGGAGTGAAGCATTCTTGCCAAATGCCTTGGCCGTAAGATAGCTTTTGAAGACCTGATTAGCCCTATTACACTCCATTGCAGAGCAATCTCATCTCTCTTCTTATCTTCTGTTACCTTTTTTGGCAAGGCACCACGGCACACAGGATGTTCACTGGAGAAAAAGGCTTCTGTGTGTCCTGTCTCCCACTACAAACTTTATATTTTCTGAGAAACTTTCCAATGCTCAAACTGTTGTGTTCAGAATCCTTACCAGTTTCAATATGACTTTTTAGGTGGTTGAATTTTGTGATAAAGCTACTCACAATTATGAGGCTCCAAACATGCAGAATAAGATGTGTGACCACAAAAGCACATGGGAAGTAATCATGGAATCCGATGACTTTCGCAACTCATCTGTTCTAAGTGGTTCTGCACCTCCCTTTGAGACCACCATCAAGCTACTGCAGACCCAAGACAGGGCAGTCTCATTAGTACTGGATGTTTCTGGGAGCATGGTAACGGTAAGAATACACAGTTTATCAGCAAGTTTGTGCAAAAATTGAAAGAAGTAGAAAAAGTTACAAAATTAAAAATATTTTCAGTCAATTCACTCATTAATTATATTATCTTAGGAAAAAAAAAAAAAGGATTACTGTCATTCTTTTCAATAATTTTATTTAGAAATTCCTCTAAGAAATCATTTCAAAATACTGAGACTTGGCCTGACTTGGTCATTTTTTCTTGTAAAATCTCCATTTAAAATATTTCTCTCCTTTGTTCCAGACCCAGAATGACAGTGCTGTTATTTCTTCCTAGCAGAAAATGTATTGTGTTTTTGTGGTGGTTTCACACTGTATTTCCATTATGAATTAGCCTAAAATTTTAGAGTAGGTAGATTGTCATATATCAACAAATCAGACTTTCTTTCCTCGTTACAATTTTGCTCTTGGAATCAAGAGTGAGCTGCCACAATGTTGTCTCATTTTAACAAGGCTGAGGTTATATTTCCTTTTTTTTTTTTTTTTTTTTTTTTTTCCCCATAAAGTTTTGCATAGATTTATTCTTTCACAGCTTCCTGGAAGTAGCAGTATGCTGCATTTTCATTGTACCAGAACATGGTTCACACTTCCTGTGTTTTAGAACTGAGCATACGTACCTTACCCTAAGGCATATAGTTTTTAATTTCTAATTACAATCAACATCAACATTTCCCA
This sequence comes from Alectura lathami, assembly GCA_013399715.1. Taxonomy (NCBI): domain Eukaryota; kingdom Metazoa; phylum Chordata; class Aves; order Galliformes; family Megapodiidae; genus Alectura; species Alectura lathami. The sequence goes on along the minus strand of VXAV01002381.1, from coordinate 3,909 downwards.
TATTTTTTTCATAGTCAGAAGAGACTGCGTTCTAAGGATGTTGTTTTTCTTCACATACAGAGCAACCGCATCACAAATCTCCATAAAGCTGCAGAGGTATTTCTACTCCAAATTATTGAAATCGGCTCCAGGGTTGGAATTGTCACATTTGAATCTTCTGCATATGTAAAAAGTCCTTTGCTACAAATAACCAGTGATGCAGTACGTCAAAAACTTGTTCAATACCTGCCTACAACTGCTAGTGGAGGAACCAACATCTGTGCAGGCGTAGATAAAGGACTGCAGGTAAAGTACAATGTGGAAATAGCTCCCAGAAGGTTTGGAAAATGAGGAAAAAGCAAGAAACATAGGTAATAGCCCACAAAACATGGACTTCCTTTGCAATGGTAGAGCTAAGAAAGACAGTATGATTACTGAATCTACTGGGAGAAAATTAGGTGTATAAGGTATTTGGATGTTATGACCTTGACTGAAAAACGCTATTGAAAAACAAGATCAGATTCCAAAGTGAACTGTAAGAATGATCTAAATTTTGGAAAATCCGATTTCTACTTAGAAACATGCAAAGCTTATTCTATTTAGTTTGTGCAAGAGAAACTTAAGAGATCAACGACTTCCAGTGAAATGAATTATGCAGTACTGCAGTCAAAGCTCTCACATGGCTGAACAGACTCGCACCCTGACCACATGACTGGGTGAATACACAGAGGAAAGGCTGTGGACCAACACAACAATAGACATCATCCTGTACTCAGGACACCTTTAAGATTTTTTTTCTAGCAAAATATGGACAGAGAAAACACCAGAGAGCTAGCTAATGAATCACAATACAGAGTTCATAAGTCTTGACATTGGAAGCTGTGCAATAGTAGTTTTCTTAATTCCCAGGGCTCACTAGCCATGAATTAAGCCCTCAAAATCGTGAAACAGCGTGCAAATAATGAGAGTTGGAAACAGTGATGGATACTATTATTTGTCTGTTTTACTTTCTTGTGCTGGCAATTTTTGAAGTCCCAGCAGATGTGACCTACTTCAGAAGCAAAACTGAAAACCAGTGGCAACCTGTAGGAAATGGGAAGAAAGACAGAAATCATACAGAGAACAACAATGAGACTGCTGAGGTAGCTGACAGCCCAGGGCAGAGAGGAGGGTCAGGACAGAGGATCAGGACAGGGGGGGTCAGGAGGAATATGGGCATCCAGAGGCGGATGCAACAGCCAAGACAGAGGTCTCCTGGTAGGTGCTCTCTACCTCTTTCTGCTCATCTTCACTTACTGCAGGGACCCCCTTGGGACTATCCTGTCCTTCTCTACGCTGAAATATTGCTTGGAGAATAAAGATGAGTAGTTGCAGGCAGTGGACACAAGTTTTGAATGCAATGCCCTTAAATGTCCATTCCCTAAAATAACACAGCATATGCAGGCAGAGTGCTTCTGACATCTTCAGCTGGGGACAGGTGCATTCCTTTGGAAAATATATAGAATGGAAAAGAATAATTCAGTTGGAAGGGACCTATATTAAATACTTCTAACTTATAGTTTAATACTTTCTGTATCTAAGCAATTACACATTGTAATATCAATTGCAATAATATTGTAATAATTTTACTGATTAATTAAAATTCAAACACATATTAAAGAAGAAATTAGTCTTATATTTGGAGTTATCAGTTCTATCTAAATGCATACATTAACTGTGCTCTGGAATAAGCAAGTATTTAAAAGCTATTCTGATGCTTATATCCCAGTTTTTTTTTCTTAATGCAGATAATTTCAGATGCAATCCAAACAACATATGGTTCAGAAATTGTGTTACTGACAGATGGAGAAGATTCAGGTATGGCAGCTTGCCTTGAAAAAGTGAAACAAAGTGGGGCAATAATTCACACCATTGCACTGGGTCCCTCGGCAGCCAAAGAATTAGAAAAATTTTCTGAGATAACAGGTAAGTATTCTAAATGAACTCTTTCTCTGGCATATATAGAATCATAGAATCATAGAATGGTTTGGGTTGGAAGGGATCTTAAAGAACCTCTAGTTCCAACCCCCCTGCCATGGGCAGGGACACCTCCCACTAGTATGAAAATGTTAAAGCATAGCAATTCATTGGTCTGGAAAAAATAAATACATTTTATTTATAATAAATTTAAAACAAAGAAATCTGGTTTTCTTGACAGGCTTTTAATGTAAGCAAATAGAACTCGTTAGATCCACAGTTCTTCTTTAAGAGCTGTCTTGATTTGAAAAATACATTAACATGAAAATATGCTGTTACTAAGGAGATTTAATTATTATATTCTTATATAGCATATTAAAAATATTCTGCAGTGACTGGAGTTTTATTTCTGGCATAACATGCAATGACTGTAATGCTCTATATTTAACTTACAAGCACTTTTTTTTTAACTACATACATAACAAAAATTCTCTCCAGCTGTTGCAGCTGAAGTGTACTGGCTAGGAAACTGTAAATGCTGTGACTATGCTTGTCATTAGCCAGCAGAGCTGTCAGCTGTGCTGGAGTTACATCGCTAATTTTAAAACAAGAATTTAAAACTATTCATAGGGGTGTTGTTTCATGCTACAGTACCTGTAAATGCCATGGAAGAAGGAAGACTCCTGGCATTGATCTAGAAAGCAATATAACTCCAAAGAAGTATGGCAAATGAGTACTCTTCTATGAGAGGTGCCCATGCTGTGCATTTTCAGACTCACACCCAGTTGTAGGGTCCCCAGGACTCAGCACTGCAGTCTCTCCCTGACTCTGGGAGGATAAGATGTGGCTCCAAAACCAAAAATACTAGGAAAAGTCGAAAAATGCTGTACTTGATGTTACACTGCAAGGACTGATTTTTAAGCAAATTATGCAAATGAGAGATAAAAAGAGCTGATCACACAAGCCAGAATGGATATTTTCATGAATGTACTGTGATATGTGTATTAACACATTAATAAAAACATGCATTTCATTTTTTGATTTATTAACAAATTGTCTATCTCCTTAGAACATTCGGTAGCAGAAGTCACATAAAAACTGGCATTTTTAGAGTATAAATTGGTATTACTGAATCTTTTACTCTTATCTTTCAGGAGGTCTACAACTTTATGCTACAGATGGAGTCCTCCCCAGTAAACTAATTGAGGCATTCAGTGCAATCACTTCAGCAAGTGGAGATATTTCTCAACAATCTATTCAGGTCTGAATTTCAACACTTCTTTTTCCTCCTATGCATTTAGTTGATCAGTAATTGAATGATGTTAGATAATAATGATCCTAATTGATAGTGGCTCAGATAGGAAGTAGGATCAAACAAAATCTTTAGTGGTCTGCTACAGTTACAGTGAAATAAATTATGAATTAACTTATCAAATCAAGAAAATTATTTCTCATAATTGTTGAGGTCTGAGGGAATTTGAGACCAAAAAAAAAAAAAAAAAAGCAGGCAAAACTCTCCCAGGATGTCTAGTTCACTCTCAGATGAAACATGATCTTTGCGAGGAGCTGCTGGCTCCCTCAAGAGCGGACATGGCTGGGCAATCACCAGCTGCATGGAGTTTAACATGAGCAAGTGCTAGATTCTGCACTTGGGACAGGGTAGCCCTGGCTCTGTGTACAGACTGGGGGACAAAAAGCTGGAGAGCAGCAGCACCATGGAATGGGATTTGGAGTTCTGGCAGACAGCCAGTTGGATCTGAGCAGCAGTGTGCACTGGCAGCCCAAAGGGCCAGCTGTGCCCTGGGGTGCACCAGGCCCAGCCCTGCCAGCTGGGCGAGGGCAGGGATTGTCCCGCTGTGCTCTGTGCTGTGCGGCCTCTCCTCGAGCATTGGGTGCAGCTTTGGGCATCACAGTACAAACCTGTTAGAGAACGTCCAAAGGAGGGCTGTAAAGATGGTGAAGGGTCTGGAGGGC
>VXAV01002379.1:14419-34520 GCA_013399715.1 Alectura lathami | reverse complement strand
AAAAAAAGTGGAACTCAAACTTTTTTTTTTTTTTTTCCCAAAAAGGTGTTAAGATCGTTTTCCTCTTGGAAGAAAAAAAGTCAGAAAATATGCAAGCCTTTTAGTCCATGACAGTTTTATCTAATCAGTGCTCTCTGGAATACAGTGGTTTAGTTCTGCTCATGCACCGGTGCAGTCCTTTCGTCCTTCTGCTTTTATGTAGATTTGCACGTACACAGGAGTGTTCTTGTGAATTCTAGAGTTAATGCTTTCCTTTTTCAGGGCTTGGTTTGAGTGTCTGAGGGTGTAATAATCGTCGTACCCTGTCAAGCTCTTATTCTGTCTCATCTTACCTTATCCCATGTTGTTCAATTTTTCATTGTATTTGGTGTCGAGGTAGCCATACACAATCCTTATAGGTAGTAAGAAAAACTAAGGGGCAGATAAATCCTTACAGTGGCACTGTGACCATGTGCAGATGACGTATTGCATGGAGTTTATTCATATTTCACACTTTGGTGCAGTTTGCAAAGGTGATGTTGTATTAGGGCAGGGTAGACTTAATGATATGAGAGCATTACTTTGATGTGAAGAAGACTTATGCAGATAAGCAGTACCATGCCAAAAAAATGAGTTTGAGATATAAAGAAAAGAACCTGGGGGAAGGAGAGGTGAGAATTGTGCTGAAGAGCAGAACACCAGAAGGAACAGGAGCAGAGATTCTCTGTTACTAAAAAGTTACTAAATCTGTGGTGCTACAAATCCTGCTTTCTTGAAATACAACCCTGTCAGGCTTTACCTCCCACTATGAAACTCAGACATGTTCCGGAGGTTATGCAGGAGCATTAATGAGATTTATTGCCTTACCAGATAACATTTTTATGAAACCTGTAGGAACTTAACAGCACGTTGTCAAATTCAGTTGTAATTTGACAATAGCCTCAAAAGACTTTCAGAGGAGAACAGACTGGCTCAAATGTGCATGAGCTCTAAACCAGATATGTTCAGCCTGGATTTTGATGTCAAATGCTTTGTTCTTGGTGTCTCTTCTGCTTTTAATAACCGAGTCTGAGAAAGAAACACTGTCAAAGCAGTCATCTGTCACTGTTGTCAGTGCAGGTAGCTGGTATTCATACAGTGCCAGTGCCACCAGAGTTTGTTCAAATACTCATTTTTCAGAATCATGTAACAACACTGCAACTTGTTTCCTTAATTCTAGGGATGTAATCCTCTTGCTGAGACTGGTCGAAGCAAACTACAGAATCAAAGAGCTGTCCTGAACCAGCAGATCCTGAGAGCAGTAAGAATGCGAGCTGGTGCTGAAAATCTTTTACGGTATGTGCCATTGCTTCCTAGCCCTCCAGCCTGAGCAACCAAATGGCATTAGGTTTAAGATGTTAATTGTTTCCTTTAATTTATGNTTTTGTGGGGGCAGGGGGAGACTTAAATTACTGTGGGATGCTTTGTGAATCTCCCTGCTGTAGCTCTGTCGAGTCACTACCTGCTATAAAGTGCACTTTCAAAGTTGCTGTCTTGCAGCAAATGGGCTGCATGTTAGACTTCCTCTAACGATCTAACTCCTGTCTTGCTCTGTTTGGACAACTTTACTGCTAGTAATAATGGCAAGTGACCCTTGTTGAGAGCAATGCAGACACAATAGAGATGTTTACCTGGATACAACATCGGGTTATGGAGAGACGCTAGAATCCCTCCTGTGGAGGATGGTAAGCTAGACCAAACACAGAGGCTTCATAACACTGTAATTAAATTGCTGCCAGGATCAAAGCTCACCCAGTTACCTGTGTGGTGATCGAGATCCTTTCTGTTTTGTACTTGCATCCAGTGTGGATTATGCAGGCAGCAGATTTTAACACTGCTCAATCTAAGCAATCTCAGGACTTCAATAAGGTTCAAGATGGAAAACTCACAGATAACACATTTTTATAACACGAAGTACAACGTTAGAATTTTAGCCTTGGGCTTCCCAGCTCTTCACCAAGATGCTCCACAAAACTGGAGGATACACCAAGTATGAATCAAGGCCTTCTATCTCAAACTCAAATCTATAGTTACCGGTAATTGTTTAAGTCTCTTGTAAACAGGAATTCTGTATGGAGAGTCAGGTTAGAAATAGGCATATAATGTCCTGAAATATGCAAATGATAAAAGTTACCCAGAAATGCTCTGGGGCTGTATCTGCTAGGTCCAAGAAGCTGTAATGTGAATATATAGATGGTAAAGCAAACAAACCATTCCTATTTGCATCAGGGAAAAAAAAATAAAGAATTATAGAAAAAATCAAGTAGCATTAAATATATAAATCTTTCTACCTGTGTACTTGGTTGTGAAATATTCTGTAATAACTGTTTGATGGGAAAGTTGTTTTCTTTTATTCTTAAGATCAGAAGTCTCAGCAAATTGTTATTCTGTTAATAAAGTGGGCAAGTCTGTTTTGAAAAAAATATTTCCAGACTCCCTTCCCTATCCTAATATCTTCTTCTAGGAAGAGACTACATAATCTTAAAGTAAGATAGCAATTCTTTTTGAGATGCTTTAGTGTTGCTCATTAATGTATCTGAAAATAAAATTGACCCTTAATCTCAGAAAAAAATTAGCACGTGACAAACCTTCTAGGTGTCTGCATGCTGTTATCTGGAAACTGTCATTCTCTCTTGACAGAAAAGCTAATAAATTCTGAAAAATGAGGTCTGGTATCATTTCTTAAGGGCATAAAAAAAAATCTTAAAAATGCTGAGAATGCGCGCAAGGGGGTAAGCTAAGCTTATATACAAAACCTGTTCCTCAGCAATAAAAAAACATACATCTCTTTCTTCCTGCAGGGCTACCACCAACAACAAAGTACGAGAACAGGTACTACTGGAGCTGAGTTTTGTAAACTCAGACCTGCAGATCTTAAAGGAGGAATTAGAAGGACTTAATATCTCTGTAGAAGTTTATCAAAATACAGAGTAAGTTTAAAGCTAAGTTACGCAATTATTAACAGATCTTCTGTTTACCACTGGAAATAAAACTGTTTCTAGGTGAATGTGAATGCTGGACAATAATGACCTGAAAGAACAGAATGCTTGATAGGAAGAGAACATACTTGATGGTAGATTTGTTGACTAAGGGTTAGTCTGTGTATTTGTCTTTCACTTGGGAAAGGTATGTGCCACTAATCCTTAGATAGGGAGTTCCTTCATAGGGTAGATTATTGTAAGCATTGAGAGGTCTGGGGGCGTTATGGACTTAGCAGAATTTCCAGTACTAGAATGGCTGTTTCAATGCGTTCTGAAGAGAGCAAACCTAGTGAACCTATCTGTTCTCAAATGTTGTGCATACACACAACAGTCCTTTCCTTAACTGGAGGATAAAGGAACAACACTGCTTTGGAGCTCAAGGTGTGCACTTCAGTGGCAGAAAGACATTAATGAGCAGACTAAAACAGAAATACGTAGTAGATGAAGTTGGGATTGCTCCAAGCTGTTATTCCAACCTTAAAAAGCATGCAAATCTTCACATTGCAATGGATTCCTCCAACATAAAACCTTGAAGTTAAGGATTATTCACTGCCTGAATACTGCAAAGATTTCTCTGTTGGTTAGATGTCTTACTGCTCCTAGAATTAAACCAAAACATCAGCAGCTCAAGATACAAACTGAAGTGCTTCATGGAATGGGGAATAATTTTGGTTCCTTCTCAGTCAGGGGTTGACTTCTGGATGGATGACAAGGGAGTCTGAATGTAGAGGAACTGAGCATACTTCCAGTGGGTACCTTTTCAGCTGAATGCTGACCTGATGGAAAATATCTGCAGTTAATTCTTCTCAAAAGAAACTTGTACCAGAGTTCCTACTGCCCAACCCCATGGCAGATGTTGACAACTCACAATTTGATGAGAAAAAACTTTTCTGTTCAAAATGTTACTAGTTTTCATAGATGCATGTCAGCACATGGAGTAGCAATGAAAGTTATGGCTGTGGGAGTGAGTGTGCTTCCAGGCACACTAATCCTTCTAGCTAAAGAATCCTTGAGGTAAATGCATTCTCAATGAAGGCTGAGCAGTAGGTCATGTCCCAGGGTAGGTAGAAGTGTGGGTGGACAGTAGCATGACTTTTCTCTCCCAATCCCGCTTCCAAATCTGTTTTGAATTAGGTTTTTTCTTCATTCTAAGCTCTAGATGTTTTTATGTGCCATTCAATAAAATAATCCACTCCCTCTGTAACTGCTCTCCAGCCTTTAATAGCAAACAGCTATTAATAGGTATCTGAATCTATTGTGTGTATAGGCATCGACACGAGGGCACACCCACATCGCTAGGTTACAGTGCATTGTACTGCACCAGCCTGGAGGGTTGGCCTTCCCGGTTATTGCGCGCATCTCAGCTAGACTGAGAAGCGTGACGCCACTTCTGCGTTTTGTATTTCCTGGAAAGGCAGGACCACCCCCCTAACTGTCCAACGCCTCCGTGATGTAATCCCCGTTGACTCCATGGGTGTGACACCTTGGAAACTTTGCAAAATAGAAATTCCTCTGAAGAACAAATGCTGATGTCTACAGGAACTGTGGGTGGCATGGATTCATTAAATCAGTTAAGTCAGGATTTCACTTGTGTGTCTCACTTCCTTTCGAGTGAAAAAATCTAGACACAAAGTAATGTAAAAGCAGTGTAGAGTGTTGTGGCTTCTACTGAAAGCCTCATCAGAAATAAAATCATTTGCACTGCCTGCAGTGGTGTTTTCCTCTCTACCCTGGAAGCCCTTTTGAAACAAGCAGAGCCACTTTCTGTATCATGCCAACCTGTTCTAGGATTCTTCCACTGCTAAGGAAGCTGCACTACTACTCCAGCCTCCCCCAGATAGAATTTTCACCAGTGAGAATGTGATTTTACTGGCTTTGTTGATAAGACCGTGAATGAATCACACCCATGCCACTTTGTAGCTGGCAATGAAATACTCTGAGCAATGATTATACAGCGAATCAGTTTGCAAGAAAAAGGAAAACATCAGATAAACCTTGGAACTGCCAGATAGCAATCCATTAAACCTACTAAACAAACAGTGCACCTGGAAGCAATCCTGATCTCTTTTTTTTTATAATTGGGTAATATAATATGTTTAGAGGAAGAGCAATATAAGTGCCTTTCATGCTGAGGGATAAATGGTGATTAATTTTTTATTTTTCAGTCCTAATAGTCCCATAGCCAGTGCTGTTTACTAGGGTGATCTGGTTTTAATTCAACAACACAAATGTGTATTCTCTTGAGGACTATATTTTTATTTCTTTTTTTTTTTTTTTAGTCACAGCTCTCATTCTTATCGCCCTCTGATATTTTATAGTCTGAGTGGTTTATGAGGCAACACCTAGCATTGTCTGGAAGCTCAGTGCTTCCTACTCTTAGACCTTTCGCTGTTGGTACACTTCTCAGCGTTGGCACGCTTTGGCTTTTCCTGGTTAGACGCGTATCGCTTGTATCTATGGGAACGCAGGTAGCATGTAGAATACTGACTGATAACTGCGATCGCTCACTGTGGCAGATCTCCTCGCAGTTGTGGAGCTGTTTCCTGTCCATATAATGTGTGCAGGTATATAAAGGTAGAGCTAAGTGGCAGCAGGCCAGCTTTTGTCTCCTTTTCTTAGTGTCAAAATAGTCTCAAATGAAAAAGGCACAGGCAAGCAGCTCTCCTGACTCTCTCCTCTAGAACTCACAGGCTTGCTTGGGAAGGAAGGGCCTGTTAGAAACTCTGTGCCTTGCACCTGAACAGGCGTTGGTGTACTAGCTTTCTGTCATCAAATGAAACAAAAGTAATTATCTTATCAACAGACAAATAGAAAACAAAGATTTCTTGATCTGTTTTTGTCTTTTCCATAGAGAGACTTTCAGCATTCCCTTGGTACCTCTTGGCCTGAAGGAAACAAAAGAAGTAGACTTTACTCTCCCCCTCAAGGTAAATTTCAGAGACGTATTTCAGAATCAATAGTTAACGGAGTAATTTCCATTTCAAATTTGTTTGAAGTAGTAGAAGTAATTTACGTACTAATTATATTTTTTGTTGTATTTGTCCTAGACCTGAGATCAGAATGTGTTTAAAAATTACCCAGCAATTACTGGGGTAGTTGCCCTGCTTTGCATGTTAATTTACATTCCTGTGAAAGGAGAACTGGGCATGCTTTCTGCTGGTGCACGTGGTGGAGATGAAGATTTTAACGTTTATGCAGTGCTTCACATGTACTAAGCACTACATTCTTCAAGTCAAACAGATCTTCCTTGTTGTCAAATAATCTAAAGTTATTCTCAGCCTGCAGTGCAGTTAAGGGATGGTTTGATCCCTCTAAGGATATTTGGATTATCCGTCCTCATTTTTAGGTTTATATTTTATATCCTTTATATTTCAGAGCAGTTGGTAAAATACACTGTACTGCAGCGCTTGGACTGTTTGTGATTATGAGTAGGAAAAAAAGAACAATTTCAAGGGTGCTTTGTGGAACCACTTGCTGGAGGTGAGGCATAGCTGTGACGCGTAGCCTCACCCCGATGTATGTGTATATCTCCCAGTGCAGCTAAAAGAAATGGTGTCTATCATGCTTGAGAACATTATCTGACTTGTTTAAAAACCTGTTACATTTGAGGTAAATTGGGTTGGAAGGCTTTGACACTTGTTATAGTTACTAGCTACACTAAAAAGGTAGGAAAGCTGTGTTAAAAAAAAAAAAAAAGTAAGATTCAGCTTTTTATGGGCACTTATTTGAGTACTCAAAATTGGAAGAAAAAAAAAAACCAACAATTTTTCACTTTTTCTGGATTTGGCAAATTCAAAGATTGAGTGTGATACCGTTCCATGCAGTATTTATTGCTGAATTCAATATTTATTTATGGTTATTCAATTCAGTATTTATTTCCAGCTCCCACATACAGCTTCCCTTGGCCTTCATGTCAATATTTTCCTCCTTGTAACGGAGCCTAAAGTAATCTACCTAACTAGGACAAGGAGGCAGAGATGTTAGAGGAAATCCCACTTGGGAGACAGTAGAGCTCAACCAATTAAAAATGAGCATAAATAGGAAAAGAATACAAATCCCTTCTACGGTCTGTGGTTCCAGTAAGACTATTGATCACGACTCTAAGTGCAAAAGGAAGTAATAATACAGATTTTACTGAGCACAATGCAGTGATACCCCAGCTTTCTCTCGCCAGGCTAGCTCAGCTGGGAAGCTGTGCTGCAGCATTATCGCTGCTGGCCGTGGGCTAATATAGTTTGCCAGCTCTTCGGGCTACCTGCTGTGGTTTTGGACTGCTGTTTATTGCTCAGTGTAGATTGTACCTCATGGAAATAGCTTATATCACCACAGAAGTTGTCTCTGCTTTTACTTCTGTCAGTTAATCTCCACAGCCAGATTATTCTACCAGTTATGCCATTGTAACTGTGTTAATTTCAGTGGAATTGCACTAAGATGGCTGGCAAGAATTCGACAGTCTCTTTTGGTTAACAAGTTTTTGTGGTCACTTATTCCCTTGTTATTTTAGCTAACAGGGTTCATTTGTCCCTTTCAAAACTGTTAAGTGTTGTTGTTTTAAAATTAAGTGCAGTTGATGTAACAGTTGCTTTGTTCCTTTACATCACACTGAATTTTTTCTTCTCTCAAATATCAGATGAAATTATTAGTTCTATTGGCTTTTTGTAGTCTTACTACCATACGTTGCTATACTATTGACTGGAAGTGACTAGAAGATCAAATCAGGACTGAGCCAATTTTGTACTGTTTGCAACTGCAGAAAAAAATGAACAGCTTAGGTTAATTTTACCTATTCAAATGTTAATTTTTTAGGACTTCATTCTGGAACATTATAGTGAAGACGGTTCAGAATATGAAGATGAAATAGCAGATCTCATGGATCTGAGACAAGTAAGTTCAAGTATGGCATAATGAAAATTTTTCCGCGAGGTCTTTTAATCTAAAGCTGTAAGCAATGACATCTGCATGGAGTCAGGGTGTGACGTGCAGCTTACTGTATTCGTAGTGACTTCATTTCTGACGTGGAAGGTGAATCAGTGTTGTCCAGTAGCTTGACAATCTGAGCAAAGAACAAGTGAGAGGAGGGTGAACTTATGCAAAGTGACTGAGATAGTGAGACAGCTTTCTAAATCCCATCTTAAATATTCTTTTTTACTTTGAGGGATTGTGAATTTAGCAGTAAGTGTTGGAAGTGCATCTTGCAAAGGGCTGCAGTTGAATGATAGTTATTTCTAATTACTGTTCCTAGTATTATACTAGAAACATAAAATTTCTTTGTACTTCCATAAAATACCTGTAATCTCTGTTTAATTAACTCTGAGCTTGCCAGACAGAACCCTTTTGCTTCCGTAAAGGTTATGTGCTACTTCTGTGCAGCTGAAAAACTTACTTGAAGTGCATCCGTATGGTCTTAAGCTTACTGTTCCCACATTCCACACGATGCTATGATGTGCCCAAGTCCAGAGGAAGTAAAGCTTTGTCCTTTCTCTTTCAGTATTCATCCTGTAACTCAACAGAATGTGTTTTATTTCAACCTGTTCTATTTTAAGGCCTGCCGTACCCCTAGCCGAGATGAAGCTGGCATTGAGATGTTGATAAGCTATTTCCTTCAACTTGGCTATGTAGAAAACAGATTCTTCCCACCTACCAGGCACATGGGTGTTTTATTTACATGGTAAGTGTGGAGTTCATGTTTGTTTTTTTCCCCCAGAACACCATTAATCTTTAACTGTCTTCTGTTCTGTTTAAAGCATGTCTGTTTCTCCCCACCCCCATCCCAGTGTGTGTTGTCAATGTTTTGCTGTTTCATTTCGTTTTAATATTAAGCCCATGGATACAAAAGTATCTGTGGTTCAATGGACTCTGCGCACCTTAACACCTATTCTAATGTTTGTTTCCAAAGGTATGATTCCTTCACAGGTGTCCCGGTGTGTCAGCAGAATCTGTTACTTGAAAAAGCCAGTATTTTGTTCAATATTGGAGCCCTCTACACCCAGATTGGAACAAGATGCAATCGTCAGACCCAGACGGGACTTGAAAATGCAGTTGATGCTTTTCAGAGAGCTGCAGGTACAAACATAAAAGTACTAGGAGGATTTTCATGCAAATGTTCCTACTCTCAGCCAGATTTCCTACAGATTTCTGCATTTCCCGCTGACTTTCTTGCACAAAAAGATGGAATAGGGAAATTTAAGAAGCCTAGTGAAGAGCCAAGATGAAGCTTTCATTCAAAACCTGGAAGTTGCTGAACATGCTGATAAAGACAGTGAACACTGTGGTTAATGATTAATGAACTGTAGTCCAAAGGTCTGAGTAATAGCCCTAAAGCTGTTTCATCTTGTTCATTCTTTGGTTCATGGGTGTTGCTGCTTTAACCTCAGTGATACTACGTTGGTGTAAAATCTGTACAAGAAACCATTTTAAGGGCTGATAAGGGGCTTAGAACCTAGTTTTTCATACGGTCTCTTCACAGTTAATCTTGCTATGTTCTAATCTTGCTATGTAAATCCTAATAAAGGGAATGGGATCCCTTAAACGAACATGTTTATAGAAGTCATTGTTCCTTCAAGTAGATCTTTTAATTTTTTTTTTTGTAAATATCATCTGTGCTACAAATAATGCTTAATGACACTACCTATATAACTAATATATACTGTAAGATTTTTCTTTTTTTTTTTTTCAGCAACAGTCTCTGGCTGTTGGTTTCCACTGTATGGTAGCTTTAACAGCTACGCACTGTGGACCACATAACGAGATTGTCTTAAAGCCCCTCTTTTGGATGCACAGAACAGCTATTCAGAAAATCTGATAGTATTTCTTCATGCTTTTATTAAACAGATTTTGGTTTTCAATCTTTGTATTTCATTTACAAGAAACCTCATATTTGAGGAATTTCTCCATTTTGCTGCTGCTCCTTCCATTTTGCAATTAAAGTCACTACTTTTTTCTTCAACATATCTGCGGAGCAGAATTAATTCACAGACCAAAATGCATCATCTGCTACCGCAGTACCTTTGCAGGGCCCCAAGGCAGTGTGCTCAGGAGGCGTGTCATTGTACCTGTGCACGGCTCCGTAACACTGCTCATTATGCTGCTAGAGACACGATATAGAGCATGTATTAACCTCTTCTCAGTGCTGAATGGAAAGGGTTGCACAGAATTTATCCTCCACAAAGCTCTCAGTGTGTGTAAGCTCCTGAGTAGGCAGAACTATGTTGAGAACCAAAAAAGAAGATTTTTCTTTCTTCTGTACTTCTGGTTCCTTTCAGTTGGGCACTCGATCAGTACTTGGTTGTGCCCAGCAAGTGGTTTGTGGTGGTGGTGGGAAACATGCAGAGATGGCCATAACACAGATTTGTGTGAGGACATAGTAATAAGTTAAAAGATGCGAATATAACATAGAAAATGAAAAATATCAGAAACCGGTAGTGGAAAAACATGCTGCATGCAACACGGCAGAAGGAAAAGTAGTGGCAAGAAGTCAGATCGCAGAAGGTGGGGCGCTCAGAAGGCAGAGGCCTTCTCCTGATGCTCGTCGAGCATTCTCAGCCGTTAGCAGCGGTGCACGCACCGAGCCAGCGGGATGACGTGCATGCTGAAGGTTACGCTTTCATCTGTGAAACTGTTACTTAATATTTGCACTACAGTTAGTGTTTGTTTGTAACTTGATAAATGATAGAAATGATTAGTAAGTTGATGGAACCAAACATCCAGAGCAGAATCTAATTTTACCCTATTAAACAGGCCGTATTGGTTGGCTTACAGGGACTGAACTGAGCTTTCATTTGGATGCACCGTACATTTAGCAGCATCTACAAAGGAGACTCGTAATTAATAAGCTTATATATGTTTTTCTCCCACCATTAAAAGGTTTGACTCCTTATAGTTGTGTAGATCTAATTGTTTTTTTTTTTCTTTCTTGTCCTGTATGTGAGCCCTAGCCTACCATCCCCATACAGAAGTCACATTTAGTTTAGCGTAGCTTTACGGTCAGCCACAAGGATTGTTAGGAGCAAATCTGAAGGTATTACCCATAGAAGTGGTAACTTCTGGTGCTCTATTGAATTGTGATTTTGAGACCTGTGCATTTGATAGGAATGAAGAGCAGAATCAGTAGGTCGGTCTAATTCCTGTGTGTACCAAGAATCCCTTTAGGTTGCTGTAGTTCAATATTAGAAAGCATGTTTTCAGTCTCTTATCGTGCATGCTAGAATTAAGTCCAGCTGTTTCTTTTTGTAATGCCAACAAAACAATTCTGTAATTTCAGGAGTCCTAAGCTACTTAAAGGAGACCTTTACTCACACACCAAGTTACGACATGAGCCCAGCTATGCTGAACGTACTAGTGAAAATGATGCTTGCTCAAGCCCAGGAGTGTGCTTTTGAGCAGATCAGTCTCCCTGGAATACGCAATGAGTTTTTCACACTAGTGAAAATGACTCAGGAAGTTGCCAAGGTAAAATAAGAGACTTAATACTTAGCCTTTAAAATAACTATTTCCAGTGCTGTGATACTAGATAAAGCCTCTAGTGATATTAACAGAATTTGTTAAACCTAAATGTTAACAACCTGTTTATTATGCAGTGATTTTATAGAGCTCTGAAGCCATATGGATGACTTAGTCCAGCTGTTCTTGTACAGAATTGGTTCATGTTTTTACTTTACATGAAGGAAAGAAGTCAGAGGTGGAATTTCATTTTTTTTCTTTAAACTTAGCTTCAGTCCTTCTTAACAACCCTTGTAGCATTATTTTTGTCTCCTCTTTGAGATACACATTAAATTATCCTAAGGCTGAAAATAATATGCCTTACTGCAGTAACTGAGCTCCTAATAACTACTGTTGAGCTCTCACACGTCAATTCTGTGCTTTATTTTAGGTGGGAGAGGTCTACATGATGGTTAACACTGCAATGACTCAGGAACCAGTCAAAGAGAATATCCCTTATTCCTGGTCTAAGCTGGTGCAAGTAAAATCAGACCATTACAGAGCTCTGGCACATTACTTCATTGCCACCATTCTGTGTGACCACGAATGTAAGAATCATCCATTTGCTGTATATTCATATAAACAATGTTAACAAGTGCATAAACAACTATCGTTTGCTCTATGAATAAGACAAGGAGCCTGGAACTTCTGGGTTTCAACACATGTTAATTTGTGGCCATTTTCCTGTTCAGATAAGAGGCCAGGCTTCTTTGTTCTTCACAGAAGAATGGAAAACTCAACAAGCAAACTTTTGCAGAATCAGAAGAAATATTGCATCCATTAATCCTTTATATGCAACTAAGTTGTTGGATTCTCGTGATTCTGCTGTGGCATCTTAGCGTTTCTTGCATACTGATAAAACTGATGTGAATTTCAAGTCTTTAGGATTCCTATATCTGTAAAAATACTTGACCACAGTTGGAAAGAAAGCAGTAACTACAGCACAACACTAGACCTGGGGGAACAGCGTACGAGGAGATGTGCAGTGCCTAATGTTCTCTATCAACCATTATAGTGCAGTCCAGTGATGACGAAGATCAGCAGGAGAAAGCCTTGTCCCAGCTGTATGGCCACGTGCCGGAAGGACTGATGGTTCTCACCGTTCTGAAGGACAAAGTTCAGAGAAAACAGCTAGGTAACTGCCAGTTTCACCCAGCTAGTGGATAAAAGATGAAAATAATCTTTGATTATTGCGTCTGTGGAAGACAACTAACAGTTTCTATTTTTATTTTTATTTTTATTTTTTTTTAGGGAAAGCACATTTACGCAAAGCCATTGTTTACCATGAAGAAGCTCTAAGAGTCTGTGGTTTGTGCAAAAAGCTTCGAAACATCGATGTTCTTCAGGAGGTTCTGACAGCTGCACATAAGCGCTCACTTCTCAAGTATGCTCAGCAGGAGACGGAAGATGACTTCCTCAGTCTAATCCAGGCTCCAGATATTCTTCGTAAGTATCCACAGCTACAAATAAAGGTGCCTAACCAGGTGTCTCATGGTGATCCCTGTTAAGGGACTAACAATAATCTTTGGGTCATGCTGATGAGTCAGCTTAATGAGAGGTGAAGGAGATCTAGGAAGACTTGAAAGAAAAAAGGGGAGGGTAGATAACGGATGTGCCTGAAAGGGATGAAAAAGGCGGTGTTGAAGATTGTTGAAGATCAGTTAAGAGCTACCAGCAACGATAGCAGAAGTGTGCCTGTATTATCTGCTGTGGTGTGAAACATCTGCATGAAGGATCAGAGAAGAATTTAGGAGAAATTTCTGTCTAGCTTGGAATGTAAGAAAAAGATTATATGTCTTAACTGATACTGGAGAGAAAACGAATTTGCTTTTCTTTTTGTTTTAGCTAAAACAGAGCATAAAGTAGAAACAATTGCTCCTCAGTTTTCCAAGGTGAAAGTTAAAGACTTCTTCCACAGACTGGTACGTAACATGCCAATACCCACCAGCCTCCCGCTTACATTGCATGTAACGTGACAGTGAACCGTAGCGTGCCTCCCGCTGTGTCACCTCCAGGGCCCGCTGTCGGTGTTCTCAGCCAAGCAGAGGTGGACGGCTCCGCGTACCATTCGCTGCCGCTGTGCAGCAGGAGAGCTGGGGTTCAGCCTTAAAGGAGGCTCACCAGTGCAGATTCATTGTCTCGATCCAGTTTGTTCTGCAGCAGTAAGTACACTGGTGCAATATTAATCATTTACCTTCAGTCTTTTAAGTGCAATTGTAGCTTGTTCATATTGGTGTGTGGAGTATTTGAGGTCTAGTGTGTGTCAGTGTAGTCAGTCCATGCAGCCTGAACATGTGTTTTGTGCTATGTAAGTGCTATATACATCTCAGGTGTGCATGAGAATCCATGTCCCTAACACCATGCTAAACTGCAGTAGACTATTTCCTCCGTCACACAGTCCCAATGTCCCAAATATAAAAGCAAGTATGTTATTTCCTACCTAATTTGGGAAGTTGGAAGGAATAAAGGCTCTAGAAAAGTAGCTGCAACAATAAGGATGAGGGTCAGGAAGTATGTGCCCCAGGAAAAAGAGAGGAAGGAACATTCTAGTGGCTTCTGATGTGAAGGGGGTAGCAAAGCAATATATAGAGATGGGCACAGCCTAGTTACAGCAAAGGTGGAAGCAACCATGTAAGTACAAAAAATACTGAAGAAATAAAAGTAAAAGCTGAAGAAAATAGCTCATGGGGAATGGTAGGGTAGCAAAAAAGAAGTTTCACCTAGGAGAAAAGTGGAAAAACAAGCCAAGCACATGCCAGAATCACATGTATCATCAGTAATTCCACAAAGAGATACTTCATGTACTTGAAATATTTGCATGTTTCTATGCTAGTTACAAGTTTTTGTTGCACATCTCTGGCTAGACTGTGGTCTCATGGCTTCTACGAGTGAAATGCCTTTAGGGTAGATACTGCATGATGACAGAAAACGTTTCACACAGCTTTATAATTCCAGATATTAACCTGTGCAAAATCTTTTGACAGGCCATGGGCCTAAAAGAAGGCGATTACATTGTTTCCGTTGGTGGAGTGGATTGCAAATGGCTGGGAGTGAAGGAGGTGCTGGAAAAACTGAAAAGTGTGGGAGAGCAGCCCCTGGAGTTTGAGGTTATCAGTTGCCAGGATACAACAGCATCTCTGGTATGTAGTGGCAAATACATTTGTGGATTTTTTTTTTTTTTTTTCCTGGCTTCAGTCCCTGAGTAATGTTTACTTTCACATAGTTGGATATCCCACTTCCAAGTGAAGATATGACGCATTTTGCCATCTGCTCTGTTTTAAACAGCCCTTTTAAAATCAGCAGAACTTGCACCATGACTTAGCAAGCTGAAGTGCAGTCTGTGTGCATAAGAGTGGTTTGGGGCTGTGTCTTTTGTTGCTGGCAGTTTTGTGTGTGTGTATGTTGCTGAAACCACCTAGATTAATGTCCTAGAATTCATATTGCAATTAATTTTCCCTTAACCTGTCTCAGAGGATTAAAAAAAAAAAATCACCCTATTCAACATAGGAAAAACCACAATGAAACAGGAATTGAATGCAGTAGAGCATCCAAGACTACATGCTACTTTTCTATCCACTGCTGATAAATGACCCATAATTTTTGTAGAAGAATTCACAGATTAAAAAACAAAACAAAAACATACATTATATTAATCTTGGTGGACTTAAACTGTCTAGTCAGTTGCTAAACTACCATAGAAACTTTAGACTAAGGAAGTGATCACAAGGTTAAAAAATGTTAAGCTCTGAAAACGTTATTTGTAGCGAGAGAACGTGTAGCTAAATCCAGTGCTTCTTGCTTCTAGCACTCCCTGGCAGGCTTAGGCACTGGAATAGTTGCCTTGGAAGTGACCACGGTGCCCTTACTGCCAGGGGGTTTCTTGTTTAAAGTTCATTTTCCATATTGACAATAAGAAATTGCATACCTGCCACTTCAAGCTGCTGCTGGATGCAGAAGGCTAGAATACCATCAGACACAGCTCAGACAAAACTGAGGGTGTGCCTTCCAGGTAACCCCAAGGAACACGGGGCAGTAGCTCTTGTTGTAACAGCTGCAGCCAGTGCAGAGCTTGTTCACTGGTGTTAACGAAGACTCTGAACACTTTCTGCACTCCAAGGTCAACAGACTCACCTGGAGAGGTTTGTGCAAGGACAGGCTGTGTGCTCAGGCCCTACAGAGAGGTTACTGTATCCAGCACAGGCAGTTACTGGCTTCTGGTGGAACAACTGAACCACAGCCCATGTAAACCCTTCACCAGTCCCCTCACACCTGTGTAGTACGGCTGTGAAGTCTACATGGGCAAAATACCAGAACCCCATTGCTGGGAAGGACTTTGTGTTCTGTGCTAATGCAATTAGCACGGCATACTTGCTGCAGTCTGCCCTGGAAAACTATTTGCACAGTAATCTTTTGTTATCTTCACATTGTTGACCCATTTTCGGTGACCGATGCTTATAATAATTCTTTCCCTATAGCACAGTAGGAGTGCAACTTACTCTGTGGGAATGCAGAAGACATACTCCCTGATCTGTTTAGCCATGGAAGAGAACAAGATTGATCAGACCAAGAAAGCCCCGCTGAAACTGCCTTTCCTAAGCTGGGGAACTAAAAACAGACAGAAAGCTGCAAGCACCCTCTGCCTTCCTTCAGCTGTGGCTGGAAGTTCTCAGATTAAAAAAAAGCTTTCTCCCTTCACACTGCTGGGTACGGAAAGTTCATTGTACTGAATCTTTCAGAAGGATCTGTCAACACAAAGTTTCTCTTCAAAACGTATGTAAAACGTATCGACCAGCGCTGTCTTTATCTTTACATGTGTATAAATTCAGACAGATGCCGCTGACTTCACTTCCTGTATAGTGAGCCACTGTGAAGATCAGAGGTTGGCAAAAAGAGTAGAACGTGAGTAAAGTTTGACAGTTAGAACAAAACGGTTTGGGAGTTGCAGAATAATGATTTGTAGATAAAATTGCTTGCATGGAGACTGGACTCCTTTGGAATTTCAAAATACTGTATCACAACTGATTTTATAACCATTACAGATATTTATTACAAACTTGATGCTGTATGGAGCACAGTGGGGGGCACACTGAAGGATGATTTTGCTGTGAAAGGTTAGAGTTCATAATAAATTGCTTAACACTACTTCACAGAACTATCTGTGAGTAAGAGCAAAGGAGAGGATGATGTTATTCGGGAAAAACTAGCCTTATGCCAAAGGGTAGTGTAACGTAGTTATGCATAAACATTCTTTCTGAGAGGGCTAGGTGTATTCTGTGGAATAGTTATAACGTGGGAAGAGAATTAGAGGGCTTAGAAGTCAAGTGATCTTTTAAACTACAAAAGACTTTGACTCCACTCTTTTCCTGATCTAGGTTACATTTTAAAGGCCTTCTTACTGGATTATTAAAAACAGGCTTTTTTCCAAACTTGAAGTCATTTAACCTAGTTACAGTAAGATTTGTATTTCATTAGCCTTGATAACATTGATAGCTGTGAAACAAATCTCAAACCTGACATTTTCCAGCATATTGATCAAGAGCATGTAGATTGTGGGCACACTTCCAAAACATGAGAAAAAAATGCTTGTAAGTCTAAGTGGGAGACTACTACCATGCCAAGTAAGGAAACAGATGCAAAATCTCCTGCTTGCAGCAGTTCATGAGCATGTATTGACTATGTATTTATTAAGGAAGGAGACAATAACTGAGCATTTCTGTGAGATTCTTCTATTTTATGAAATCAAAACTAACTGAAAGTTGCTAACACAGTAGTGTTAGTTAATGTTGCTGTCTACAGAGTAGATATTTGCTTTTTGATACTCAAAACTCACAGGGAAGTTCGTGTCTATGTATAAACATCAAAGCTGTCATTTTTAGTTTCTTACATGATAGGTGTAAATATGATAATGACTTATTTAAGAATAAAAATCAGATGCTGCCATTTGAGGTGGCTTTTTGATTCTGCTACAGCTTGGAAAATAAAGCATACTTTGCAAGTTTTATGATTTACTGCTAACATACCTCTGCCTGTTTCTGTACTGCTCCTCACAACACCATACAGCTGTCTTGCTGTATCTTCCCCTTAGGTTTCCCAGCCGCATGGTAACTGCCTTTCCCTTCCCACCATCATGCTCACTAGTTGCTGAAGAAACAGTGGGGTGGGAGCCTTCCCCTTCCCCCCCCCCCCCCCCCCCAATTCAGGCCAAAATCTGGGCTTCAGGTGCCATACAACCCCCTGTTTACTGTTTTCTGACAGCTAATTAAGGATTCATTCTGCAGTAGCCAACAGCTAACCCAAGATGAATCCTAATTTCACAGCATGTACCACTGTTAAAGATTCTTGTTCAGACTTCAGTGTATTTGTAACACATTTCTAATCACATGGAACATACAGGGCTTTTATCAAATCGCCTGCTTAAAGGTGGGAGAATGCTAGATTGCAGAGTATACTCTCAAGAAATAAATGCTTTAACATGAGTGACATTTCTGGAAGATGTAGAGAAATTGCTTTTTATTTTTTTTCTTCCTGTGAATGCTGTAAACAAGGCATCTTTCTCTCAGATTTTTTGTTCAAGATCAATGCAAAACACTTCTCAGCTCTTTTCCCAAGGTAGCCTTCACAGCTCAGAGCAGTGACCAGAGCAGCCGTAAAGAGGAAAGTAAACGAGACAATTACTCAGCACCCTTCAGTTGTTAATGAGATCACAGAAGTTACCGTGCTGTGTGATCATGAAAACAGAACTTTGGAATTCACAAGAAACAGAAGCAGTCTTGTTTTCAAGGACAGCACTGACACCCCTGTCAGGAACACAGAAACGTGTGAATCTGTTGTGCCACCGTTTGTCCAACTACCACCTCCAGCTCTTTGACAGATGCATTGCAGATCTGGTGGATACTCCCGAACTGTTGCAGCAGAAGCAGAGCTTTTGTCTTCCCAACTCCTGGAATCTGTTGCACTGTCCGAAACACCGACGCCCCTGCCAGCTGAGAGCATGGTTTACGAAGAAAGGGGTTACTGCTGTGATCCTTACTTTGTTCACGGACCTGAAGCAAAACAAAGCCAGAAGCGATACCGAGTGCCCTCTAGTGGAGCTCTGCTATTTTGGTCTTCCGATGCAAATCTACAAAGCCTCACCACGCAACCCAAGTTTCTTAACATAAACCATGAATTCAAACTATGTCAATTGTTCGACGCAACCAGAGAAAGGATAAAGTAAAACGAGAAAAATAAAAATTCACAAGTTGCTTTTGACAGACAACTGAAGTGCAGGTTGCCTACTGCTATCCAGTGGCATCTCCCTACTAGATGATGAAGAATTTGATCCTGTATTTTTTGTACTTTTTTTTTCTCTGCTCCCTTCTCCCACTGAACTGCACTACGTTATTACTATTGTAGGATATATTTTCCTGACATTCAAACAACTAAATGTTGTGTTCCTTTAAGGTCACACATATTCTTCCTGAAAACAACTGATGATTGTGGGGAAAATAGTTAATTCTCCTCCTATATTTTAATAAATATTTCTCCACTAACATAGGAACTTACGAGCTGAGTAATCAGTTGAGAAGCTTCTCCCTGATTTGCCACAGGGAGCAACACCATTCCAAGTTCCAGCACAACAAGCTTTTGCACTGCTGAGAAGTACTGATCGCTTATCGGAGTCTTCTCAACGATTACAACTCCACCAAGGCTGCTGCTCTGCTGTGAAGGGGGGCAGGAAAAGAGACCTCATTAGTGACAAGCTGATGCCATGCAGCACAGAGCAAACTTATTTCCTGTGAGTTACCTGAAAGCAAATCAGGGGAATAGAAGCTGAAGCAACAGTACTGAAGTTTAATACAGCATTATTACACGATGTGTAATGTTTTGGTTTTCATGTGGAAAATATCACAAAATTTTACTTCTGCTAGAATTTAAACAAATATGTGAAGAATGTTTCCAGAAGCATGGAATAAAGCAAGTTCCAGCTGGAAGCTTTTCCTCCTCTCTTTATGAGGTACTTACGTTCCTAAACCGAACCAATCTCCGCTTGAATTCATCCCCTGCAACCAAATCTGCTTCAGAAATATATAAAATGCAAATTCTGTTTGAAAGATGGAAATCCACGAGTCCCAGGTCGTCTTCAAAAACAACCTTAATTTTCCCTTGAGATTTTTAAGAGGAAGTCAAATAGAGTAGTTAACATATATATATATATATATGTATATATGGTTAGTAAACAGCACACGTGCCAGTAATCCCGTTGGCTCTGCCATCAGCTGCGCTTTCTTTCAAAGCTTTTCCTCTCTTCAGGCAAAACCATCACACGCCACCTGAAGCACAGCACAGTGCCTTTGGCAGCGTCAGTCAGCAGCACGTCGAAACTCCTTGCTAAGCTCCGGGCTTGCCAAAGCATCGCCAGCCCTCCGTGCCTGTCCGAGCCGATGCCGGCGGAGGGGCACACCCCCAGGAGCCCGCTGCTCGCCCGCGGCTCCCCAGAAGCCAGCAGTGCTGCTGCCCCCCCGCGCTGCTCGGCAGCTCCGAAAGCTCCGCAGACTCAGGCCCGGGTGCGCGCTCAGTTTCCCTCTCGGCTGCCGGCGGTGCTCGCCCACACACGGCGGCAGTCGGGGCGAAGCCCGCCCCCG
>VXAV01002377.1:35222-61973 GCA_013399715.1 Alectura lathami | reverse complement strand
AAATGAGAAGCAGACAGGCACAATATTGCAGCAGAGGAAGCAGCTTGAGAAAGAACTGGAGGAGCTGAATATGTGGGAGACACTAAGGAATGAAACAAATAATAAGTATTTAAGTGGATAAATCAGAAGAGAGATTGTGAAGAAGACCAGCTTACTGTTGCCTACGTAAAATATGCTCAAAGAGACCTGCAAATGATGGCAAGAGATTGTAAAAATAATAATAATTAAAAAAAAAAAAAAAAGAAAGATGAGGAAAAACTCCTGGAGGCTCAAGTCTGGAATACAAATCATCAAGCCATCTCTGGCTAGACAGTAAGGCACTACTAATTAATTCCTGTTCTAAGAGCTGACCTCACAGACTTTGCTCAAACAACGTTCCCATTGAAGTTAATGGGAGTATTGTCTGCATAATCATGCAGCTCTGGGTCTTCAGAGGAGCTCTGCTAAGTTCCAGTGCTCATCCTCACCTGACCTGTCTGCAGAACAGAAGTTCTTCAAAATTGTCCTTGGATGTATTTGTAAGTCTGTTTTGTCATCGACAAAAAGTTCTTCCCCAGTTTTGCAAAGAAATTCAATGTTCATTACTGTCTGTGTTGTCCATATGTTCTCATCTCAAGTGCCCAATTAATACATGAAAAAAAGGTAGTGGGAGTTCATATGAAGAGAGGATAAGGCAGGTATTTGGAAGGATTGTATGGGATTAATTGTGAACAGGAAAACACAAGTGTAAAATAGATGTTCATATCTGAGCACTGTGCTTGTCCTCATAAGAAGATAACACTATTTGTGTCTGTGTCTGTCCTGGTGGGGAGGTGGTTCATGCAATCAGATCAACAGAGATTTTATACCTCCTCAGGTGAAAATGTGGCCTGAGAGCTTGATCTGAACTAATGATTCCCCTGAGATTACAGACTCTTTTAATCATGATTAGCAAAACACCTCTCCTTTCCAAAGTACCGTTTTTATAGCCTGAGGAGAGTGTTGTTCTGCCTACAAAACAAGCAGTGAACATTTTCTGACAGTTTCAAAAAAAAACAGGCTAGGAAAAAAAAAAAAAAAATTAAGTGTATTGCCATCAATTTCAAAAACCAACACACCTTTTTCCCGTGGTTTCCTGCTCAGATGCATTTATCCTGCTGATATTTTTTTTTGCTGATATTTTTATTTTTCAGCTGTGACTCACGGAATGTATAACAGCCTTGTTTTAACAAATTTATTGAGGCTGAGGAAGATGTTAAAAAAGACAGACACCTGGAAATGACAAAAATTGGAAAAAGAGCAAATACAATTTATTTTAAGGGGAACAATGGCATAGTCCTTGATTACTCCAGTGAAAAAGCAAAAACAACCATTCTCCTCCTTCACTATCTCCCCCCTCTTAAACTTTCATAAGTGCTTGGAGGATAAAGTCAAAATTTATCAGTCTGGTAAAAACATTAATACTCCTGACGTACATTTTTGAGAAAACCCTCAGGAGAGGTCATTAGCCTTCTGATATACTGATTAACCTACTAAATTTCCAGTGCCACAACTGTAACATTTGCTTACGGATAAACTAATTAGAATCATAGAATATCCCAAGTTGGAAGGGATCCACAAGGATCCCTTAGGTTGGACATCAGGAAGAAATTCTTCACTGAGAGAGTGGTGAGGCGCTGGAACAGGCTGCCCAGAGAAGTTGTGGATGCCCCATCCCTGGCTGTGTTCATGGCCAGGCTGGATGGGTTCCTGGGCAGTCGGAACTAGTGAGCGAGTGGCTGGCAGCCCTGTCCATGGCGGGGGTGTTGGAACTAGATGACCTCTGAGGTCCCTTCCAACCCAAGCCATTCTATTATTCTATGATTCTATGATCATTAAGTCCTGCTCCTGGCTCCACACAGGACCACCCAAAATCCAAACCCTATGTCTGAGAGTAGTGTCTAAGTTCTGGAACTCTGGAAGCTTGGGGCTGTGCCCACTGCCCTGGGGAACCTGTTCTATGCCCACCACCCTCTGCTGCAGAACCTTTTCCTAATATCCAATCTGACTGTCACCTGATACAGTTTTATGCAATTCCACTGGGTCCTATTATTGAGAAAATTAGGTTTTTTTATTTGTTTGTTTTTATTCAACATAACAGAAATGTCTAGATTTCCTAGCATTAGTATAAATAGCTATTGTGATTAAAAAAAAAAAAGTGATGGAAGAAATGCAAGTGACCCTGCCCAAAAGAAATTAGTGTTGTCTTCTTTCTGGTTATAGATGAAGTTTTGATATGCTGTTCAAACCTGTGTAAATGTTTTGACTGATGATTTAATGTTGGCTTTATTTATGCAATAGATAAAACTGGAAATTCTGTGGCAACCAAAAATTCTTACACAGCAAAGCCCTACATGAGTAATTCTGTCTTCCTGCAATAATGTGTTTAAGCACTTATTTAACTCATTGTTTTCAGTGGAATTTAACCACATGTTTAAAGTTAAGCACATACTTACACTCTCTTTGATGCATCATAATAATTGGCTGAATCTCTTTATTCAATATGAACTGAAGATGCTCAATATCTTAACATTTGTCCTCTTAATAAAACCTCTGTTCTTTACCTGTTTATGAATATGTCTGCAGTGCAACCTCCTACTTGTACAACTATTAGAAATAGATGTATGATGAGGTGTGATCTTTGGTCAAGGTAACATATATTAGTGCAGTTGTAGTTATACTGATAAAAGCATTTTTTCCCCTTGTAGTTTAGTTCACTAGCATAGACTGGAATAAAGAAGTCAGTATTCAGATTTGCTAATATAACTGACTACGTGCTTGGAAGTTTTGTGGCTGTCATGTACCAAACTCTTTATGAGCAATAAAGCACTTTTAAGTGGGGAAATAGTCAAAGTTTTAAAATATTTTGGGAGAAAAGAATATTGCAGGTTATTAGACGAATATTCAATGTGCTTTAACGTTTCAGGTTATTGTATGAATATTTGATGTCCTTTAACATTTTTGTACTGGTCTTGTGTGCAGAAATAATTTTATAATGTGATTAACCTAGATGATCTCCAGTGAATCTAAACAGATCTGGGAAGAATTTGGTACAATTAAGTGATCAAGTAGATTAAAGATATTTTTGAATATTTAGCTGGAGGGGGAAGATTATCTCTCTAGTATATGTATTAAGTGAGTGAAGAACAGAGGAAGAAGTCTGAAAATAAAAACTGAATTTGCTAGAAAAAAGATAATTTGAATTACAGCTGGAGATTCATCTCACTGATGCATCCAGAGGCATCCATTTAGGCAACTGGCCCATACTGATTACCTCCAATTCCTCTAAAGTGCAATGAGAGAACCTTTCCTGAAAACGTTATCCTGTGACAGACATCTCTTGAGAGGTGGGC
Source organism: Alectura lathami (assembly GCA_013399715.1). Taxonomy (NCBI): domain Eukaryota; kingdom Metazoa; phylum Chordata; class Aves; order Galliformes; family Megapodiidae; genus Alectura; species Alectura lathami. The sequence continues at coordinate 58,602 of VXAV01002377.1, read as the reverse complement.
TGAACCAACATATAAAAATGTCACTGCCTTAGCTGAACACACAGGAAGCAGGAGTTCTTGTTTTAATGTGAAGCCTATCTTTTAGAAAAATACATACCCATCTCATTCAGTTTTTAACATATTTTAGGGTCTTTGGCATTTGGCTCTTCAAAATCCCATAGTTCGGCAAAATCTCAGCAGGTGAACACAGCAGGAAACTTGAACCAGAGCTTTCCAAGGTGCTCCTCAGCCTTACAATATGTATGGAATAAGTCCATGAGAATCATGTGGAATGCACCTGCCACATTCTAATGAAACAGCCAATGTCCCCAGAATAATGGGTTCGACCGAGATAGCCTAGAGTACCATGCACTGGTGCCAGAATTTGTGCCATAGGGTCAGGATTACTGCCATAATATAACTATATTGAAAACTCATGTGAAATGGGAAAAAAAAAAGACTACATCAGAATGTTTAAATTTATTACTAATTTTATTCATTTTGTAGGCAAGAAATGGTCATTAGATTGGTGTCCTCTACTGGTATCAGAGAAATTTAAAAAGGAGCTGAAGAAAGAAGTAAGAAATCCTAGGTTGGAAAATATTCTGTATACAAAATTAAGCCATGTCCCTAAAATAAAGCTATTCTGCTTCCAGCATGAGTTATATTCTGTGAAAGTTTCCTTCCTCTTGAGATCACCATCCTGCCATCAGATATCAGTTAATGCAGCACCAAAGATGGACCAGAATATAAAGGAAGAAGTCGGGGGGACTGACTTGAATAAAATCTAAGATGATATTCTGGAAACTGCCTTTGAAAGAAAAGAAATTTGTGGAGATAAAGGGTTATTCTGCATATATGATTTGCATCAAAAGCAAGTTTTCCAGGCACCTTGCCTGGTTGTACTAAATATTTATTAAAAGCCTTGAGAAATGCTTTCTGTCAGATAGGTTCTGTTTCCCTGTTGCTGTATCACTGCCTCTAGTAGGAAAAAATAAAAACTCAAGCAAGTGCTGAGCACCCTTCTCGCTGGCTCAGGTTAGGACCCTGATTCTCCTTTCATTAATAAAGCCTTCATGGAAGGGAGGTGGACAGTAACTTTGACAGAGTTGTTCGAAGTTCCCTCTTGTGTAAGGGGAAGGAGAACGAGGCCATGGTGTAACGCCTGTACCCTGAGGAAGGATGGTCTCCAGATGGCTGTGCAGATGGTACGTTACACCTGCCACTAGCATCCTGTCCACATAGCTGCCTTATGGGCTTTCTGCAGGATGCTGGCAGACAGCCTGTCTGGGTGTACGGCAATGTGTGATTTTGTCTAAACAGGCTAAAAACATGGAGACAAGCAGTTCAGGGATGTGAGCTTTGGCAGTATCCTGAATGGGTTCTCTATTTTTTGTCTGTGCAGCATTCAGTCTAGGCATCAGGATGTTCTTGATGTCGTCCTTGGGGTGTAAGTGTAGATACATCCAGCTCAGCAAGTTACAGGGTGGATACATCTGTTCATTGTTTGGACTCTTTTTCCTATTCAATAGTTTGACATAAATCTGTCCAAGCTGTCCCTCATAACAGTCATTCTTTTTTAGTTTAATATGGGAATGAATGCTCATGTAATGACTTGGGCACTAACAGTGAATTTCCCCATTACTGATCTGAATAAGGATCTGATTAAGAGAATTTTAGAACAATGTTAATGCAGTATATTCAAAAGCTTTGCCTAGGAAAGGCAAAAAGAATTGTTTAAAGGATACAGTCACTCAGTTTTTTAAATAGGACTTTCCCGAATATTTCCTTCGATGTGCTTTTTGTTGTTTCAGAGAGTTATTTGTAAGAGGAATGGTAAAGAATGCCTGGAATTATTTTTCTGGCAATCAAAATGTGGTTATAACAAGATGATTCAGATTTATGCGTCATATTCAAATGTCATTTCAGCAACACTATTAAGTTTGTTTGTATAATAGCTCAAGGGGGTGGATTATCATGGAGTAATTCAATCATTAAGAACAGGGCTCTTAACTCTTGTAAAAGTAAATCTCTATTATTGATCTCCAGAACAAGAGGCAAACAATGAAAAGACAGAGCAATCATCTTACAGCATGGAATATTTCCCGAGCTGCCTCATGGACCTTTCAAGGTGCAACACAAGTATTTATATTTGAAAGAATAGCTCATACTGAGTCAGACCTGCAGCAGAAATCAATAGAAATCTTCTTCATGTAGGTCATTAATGAGTAGTGTGTCTGGTCAGTGTCAAATACTGCTGCATATTTTAACAGAGGCTTGGAACTTAGGGCACTTTAAGTCTATTTCTCCTTAGATCTCTGACTCCTTGAACAGTACTTTGTAAGTCACACACATTTTTCTGGTTTGTGGGAGATTATTAGACCTGGGAGTCCAAGGGCGTAGACACCTTTCAGAGTCCTGCAAAGTATTTTGCTTCCATTTATCATGCTGATTTTAAAATGTCTGCGCGAATAATTCTCTGTGCTCTGAGGATAAGCATTGTTTTCCCGTTGCAGTACTAAAAGGGTCAGATTTGGTTGCTTGAGTACGGGCACCAGCTCCATTTTTGAAAATAAGAGGTTCACCAGGCAGCTGCACCTGAATGGCAGATGAGGTCTGAGAGAGAATGTATCTTCCTGGAGCAGCAGGTAGAGACCAAGAAGGGTATCTTGCATTATGTCAATATGAAACACTTATGTTAGGGAAGATGAGCCAAGTCCTAAATAATTGACTGAATGGGATTAAAAGAATTTAATTGGCTGAAAGTTAATTGTGCAGTATGAATTAGTAGTCCAAATTCTTGAAAGGGAGAATCAGTTTTGTTCTGATATTTGTACAGTTGCCAAACATCAAATAACAATTGCCAAAACATCTACTGACATTTGAGAAATGCAAGGGGTTCCTTCTTTTTCTTCAGCTATTAGTTTAGTAGGACACAGAACTCTTCTAGCCCCTGAGTCATTTCTGCCAACCTTATGAAGAAGTCTTGGATATCCTAGGACCCCTCATGTTACTAAATGACTACTCATGGACAGCTGCATACACTTTTAGATGTCTGGGGAGATATATCCCACTTTGGCTTTCTGATTTGGAGGGCTTACTATACAAAGCCTCATTTTCAGAGGATTAGCACTGGATATCAATGGGAAAAACAGAAATCCAGCAGATTTGAAAATCATAGATTTTATTTTTCAGGTTCAACCACTTAAATACATTTACGTGTGGTGAAAAGTGAGAGGACTGTTTATGATGATAACCCTGAAAAATGTGTACAGTTTTTACAGTTTAACATTCCCACAAGAAACTTCCTTGTTCATCTGGAATTTCTTTCCATAATAAGAAGTGCTTTAGCAGGGTATTTTGCCACTCTATCATCACTGTAATGGTAGCAGAAACTAAATAATTAATTGAAATGATTAAACATGCATTTGGTCTACAAATGAACATTTTCAAGGATGTAGAAATGTGTTATTAAATCAGAAGATAAGTTTTCTGCTGGATGACTGAGATGAAGAAAGCAGAAGGAAGAAGCACAGGGAAGGAGAAGACTGATGCACTAACATTTCTTACAGGTTCAGTAATACTTCTTTGTGAAAGCATTAATGACTTTTGATCTCTGTTTCAGAATTGTTGTTTGTAATTATGTTTGTTTGCTTGTTTTGTCTTCGTTTTTTAGCTAAAAAAAAAAAATGTACTAAATCTTAGCTTTCATTTGCTTTGCATTCGTATCTAGGGTTATTTAAATAAACATTTTAACAGGGGTCATAATTAGCAGAACTGGGTGACATGTTACTCTTTGACTTCAAGGATTAACCCTGTAGGATTTTTCTCTTGAACTTTGCTCTCCCTGCCCTGACTTGCTCTAACCATATGTTTTGTAATGAGCAGTAATAGCAATGAGACTGACAAACAGTTACTGCAGATGGCTTGAGACTTTTCTCATGTCCCAGTCCACTCTGTTTATATGCCAGGGATTTCTCTTTGAACACGTGATAGTGTTTAGTCGTTATAGATAAAACCCATCATTTTAGCTTGAACTTCCAGTGAAAAACTGGAAAAAAAGCAAATGTCACCTGTATCTTCAAGAAAGGCAAAAGGATGTTCCAGGTAGCTAAAGGCTGGTCAGCCCCACCTAGATCCCTGGAAATGTGATGGAACAAATAATCATCTTGAAAATTGCTTCCAAATGCATGAATAGAAGAAAGGTGACTGGGAGTAGTTGGCAAGGATTTATGTAGAAGGAATTATTCCTGAGCGACCTGATAGCATTCTGTGATGAGATGACTAGTGGGGTGGATGAGAGGAGAGCAGATGATGTTCTATATCAAGGTTTTCAACACTTTCTCCCACAACATTGACAAACTGATGAAGTACAGACTGAAAAAGTAAGCTGTGAGCTGGACTGGAAGTAGACCATCTACTGGGCTTAAGGGGCACAGAGTTCAACTGGAGACCAGTCACTAGTTGTCTACTCCAGGAATAGATACTGGTGCCATCTGTTCAACATCTGTATAGCTGGCTCATTTGTCTAGGGATATGATTCTCGGTTTTGGCTGATGCAGTCACCAAGACACTCTCTATGACATTTGAGAAGTCATGACAGTCAGGGGAAGTCCCTGGTGACTGGAAGAAAGGCAGTGTTAGACCCATTTTCAAGAAGGGCAGAAAGGATTACCCAGGGAACTACTGACCCATCAGTCTCAATTCTGTCAGGGAAGATCATAGAACAGATCCTCCTGGATGCTATGCTAAGGCACATGGAAGACAGGGAGGTGATGCGAGACAACCAGCATGGCTTCACCAAGGGCAAGTCCTGCCTGACTAATCTAGTGGCCTTCTATGATGGTGTAACTACATCGGTGGACAAGGGAAGAGCCACTGACATCAGCTATGTGGACTTCAGGAAGGCCTTTGATATGATTCCCCATAACATCCTTCTCTCTAAACTGGAAAGATAAGGATTTGATGGATAGGCTCTTAGATGGATGAGGAACTGGTTGCTAGATCGCATCCAGAGAGTGGTGGTCAATGGCTCGATGTCCAGATGGACATCAGTGACGAGTGGTGTCCCTCAGGGGTCCATTTTGGGACCAGTACTCTTCAATATCTTCATCAATGACATTGACAAGGGGTCAAGTGCACCCTCAGCAAGTTTGCAGATGACACAGAGCTGTGTGGTACAGTCGATACACCTGAGGGGTGGGATGCCATCCAAAGAGACCTAGACAGGCTGGATCAGTGGGCCCAGGTGAACATCATGAGCTTCAACAAAGCAAAATGCAAGGTCCTGCGCCTGGGTTGTGGCAACCTCCACTATCAATACAAAAGCTGGGGGATGCAAGGATTGAGCAGAGCAGAGCCCTGCCAAAAGAGACCTGGGGGTACTGGTGGATGACAAGCTGGACATGAGCCAGCAGTGTGCCCTTGCAGCCCAGAAAGCCACCCGCATACTGGGCTACATCCAAAGAAGCGTGGCCAGCAGGGCAAGGAAGGTGATCCTGCCCCTCTGCTCCGCTCTGCGCTGGTGAGACCCCACCTGGAGTGCTGTGTCCAGATGGGGAGTGCTCAGCACAGGAGGGAAAAGGAGCTGTTGGAGAGCATCCAGAGGAGGGCAACAAAAAAATAATCCAGGGATGGAACACCTCCCCTGTGAGGACAGACTGAGAGAGTTGAGGCTGTTCAGCCTGGAGAAGAGAAGGCTCCGGGGAGACCTGATAGCAGCCTTTCAGTATCTAAAGGGGGGCTACAAGAAAGAAGGGGGCAGACTCTTTAGCAGGGTCTGTTGTGATAAGACTAGGGGAAACAGTTTCAAACTGAGAGAGGGGAGATTTAGGCTGTATATAAGGAAAACGTTTTTCACAATAAGGAGGGTGAAGCACTGGCACAGGTTGCCCAGAGAGCTGGTGGATGCCTCGTCCCTGGAGACCTTCAAGGTCAGTCTGGACAGGGCTCTGAGCAACCTGATCCAGCTGTAGGTGTCCCTGTTCACTGCAGGGGACTTGAACTAGATGGCCTTTAAAGGTCCCTTCCAACTCAGATCATTCTATGATTCTATAACACCTTCTTTATTGACCTGGAAGATGGGAAGAGAGTGCACTCTCAGCAGATCTGCAAATTTTACAAAACTGGGAGGAATGTGTGATATATCAGATGGTTGGAATGCCTTTCAGAGGACATGAACAATCTGGAGATTGCAGACTAAAAGATCATCATGAAATGCAACAATGGGAAGTGCCAAGCCTAGCATCTGGGGAGGAATAACCCTAGGCACCAAGACTGGCTGGCACCAAAATATTCAGAAGTAGCTTTACAGAGCATGATCTCAGCATCCCAGTGTAGAAGAAACTGACAATGGGCCAGCAATAACCCTCTTGGCTGAGAAGGTGGACAGCTGCTGGGGCTGCATTATGCAGTGTTTTTAGAATGTCAAGTGAGGTGATAAATCCTTCAGATTATCCAGTAGAGTCCTCAGACTGAATTTGATCAAGCAGTGACAGATATTATAACTGATTACATGTATTTTGTGATTACACCATTTCATGAATTTCTAATAACCAGCTGAATTTGGGCAGGATCAGTGTGTAGTTTTGGTGAAAAAGAATCTTGTAAGAACCCATTATAATCAGGTTACCCTATTTACTTAATTTTTACAGTAACGCAAATCTGTTAGTGTTAATTTGCTCTTAATTTTTGTGCAGGAGAAAATTAAGGTCCTATTATAAAACATGATATCCATATGATCATATGAAGATCTAGATAGTGAATTGCAGTTATCCTGCAATATTTTTAAAAATTGTATAATTAGCACTTCTCTAACAGTTAATTTAAAGAGAACCTCTTAATGAGATTTAACTTAATATCACAAATATTAAGTTTCTGTCTCCTGTGCAAAGTTTCTATGCAGATGGTATGTAGCTTGACTAAGTAACAAACGTTATGCAAATACCATGGGACAATCTCAATTACTGGGTTTTCTTTGAGATTTTTCCCATCAGAAATCCTAATCTTAACCATTGAAGGGAAAGAAATGTAGTATGCAAACTATGGAACAGTTTTAAATCCTAATGCTTAAAGCCAAGTTGAATAGCTACCAAATTACCAATTTTTTTTTTTTTTTTTAAGATAATTTGTAAATAGGAAGAAAGGAAAGCAAATTTATCTTCTTTTTCTTTTGCCCTGTCTCTACAGTCCTGAAATATGAATAATCTCTCAGAGCACAGGTGGAGCTTTCTGTCTCCTTTCCACATTGCAACTGAACATGTGATAGCTGAGTTAATTGCATTTAATTTAGAAATTCACAGTGTCATCATCTATATCTGAGCTGGTCTTGTAACCTCTCCTAAGTAGATACATGAGAAAAACATGGAGTTTATTGAACGTAGTTCTTCTCACCTTAAGGTAGATACATAATAGAAGTCAGAGAGCTTTTATTCTAAAAGTGCATTTTAATTGACAACTCAGATGTGAATGTCAACATTGTTGATAGCTAAAAGTGGGTGAGATTAATCCCAGATCGTAAGTCTTGATTCAGTCATCCAAACAAAAATGCCAAGTGACGTTGGAGATTCTGTAGATTCCCTTGCAACTTCAATTTTCTCCTCTCAAACAGTGCAGCGTACTGTCATATTTGATATTCTCCTGTGAGTGTACTGGATGTATTTGCAAATTGAAAAGAACACTAAAAATCTGACTTTATGCTATCTAAATGAGGTCTAGGAATCTAGGAATCCATACAAGGGCATTTCTACTCAGGGACAGATTTCTAAAGTTAGATACCTGGAGAGATTTCAGACTGTTTTCAAATTGCATAGATTTGTAGAGTTAAAGTTTATAGGGTTTTGGAACTTCCAGTATTAGGCACCCTGTAGTTGTCTGCTGTAAGCCCCTCACCACCCTGAAGAGTTTAGCTGCCTACCTACCAAGGATCCAAAATCCAGCTCTGATATGATACAACTGCATGACCTGATTTTGATGACAGAGAAGGAGCTTAGAAGAAAGTGTGCAGAGAGATAAGAAAGGAAAATAATGGATAGAGCTAGGACTAGCGAGGCCAGACTGGAAGTGGTTCAAATGTTCAAGGTGGAAAACATCAGCCTGGAAATGTCCTACAGGAAAAACCAAGAAGAAAACAAACAAACAAAGAAACACACTTCCCCACCTCTCCACCCCCTGAGGAATACTAGTCAGACTAGTTTGTCTAACTGGGGACTAGCTGGGAAACACTAGTTTATCTGGCTGAGTCACAGTGTTTTCAGTGTTGATGGTGATGTTGGTGGATGACAGCTCAACATCCATGAGTTGTCCTTCCAAGGAGTTACAAAGGACAACACTTCCCAAGTATATGATGTCTGACAGACCAATTCCTCAAGCTCCTTTTAAGGGGTAGTGAATGTATGAAGTTTAAGCCCAGATGTTTTATCAATTAGCCAATAGATAGTTTTTTTTTTTTCCTGCCTGGAACATCTCCTGCCCTCCTGCTGCACTGACCTTGGGGGCTGCAGGGCTGCTTCTCTCCCATCTCTCACTCCTCTCCCCCAGCTTCTCTTGTGCAGCAGTGTTTCCCTTCCTTAACTCTGCTCTCCCAGAGGTGCACCCAGCGTCGCTCATGGCCCAGATCATGGCCAGCTCTGGCCAGTGGCGGGTCCCATTTGGAGCAGCTGGAGCTGGCTCTGATCTGACATTGGGCAGCAGCAGGGCGCTGCTCACAGAGACCTCCCTGAAGCCCCTGTTACCAAAACTTTGCCACATAAACCCAATACAAAGTCGCAGCATACATAACTACCCAAATGAAAGTCAGTATGTTAGCTAGGTATCTACATTTCCACTATGGTCAATGGAGATCTAAGCCTCAGATCACTTATTCACAAGTAGGTGTCTGAAGTTAGTATTTTAATAATATGATTTCAGAAATACTTACCATTAAGTGCAAAAAAAAAAAAAAAAAAAAAAAAAAAAAATTTTCTTTTTTTTTTTTGTTTAATTAAAAAAAAAAAAAAAATTGGAAGGGGAGAACAGACTTCCAGTCTTCTTCTTGACATCCTAGAGGCTGATATCCATTGTTTTTAGCACATCCAAGTAGGCTGCAGTCTGATGTTTAAGGAAAATTATTTTAAAGAGAAATACCTGTGCAAACTGTGTACTGAATTGGTAATGACAGCTGTGATGCTGGTAATTTTCAGGGGGTGACTCTGCTGCCAAAACAGAGGTGTGAGTCCCCATAAAAATTTCAGGAAGCTCCATAAATAGCAGTCCCAGCGAGAAGGTACTGCTGACAGAACAGGAGTTGGAATGACAGCCAGGTAAAGTGCAACATGGGTACCCCAGAGGTTTCTCAGAAAACTGAAACCGTATGTTTGCTGCTGAGGTGACCGGGAAAAGCAATTGGCCTCGAGCTGTATGGATATGTTTGATAAACTGATTAAACTGTGAGGATTTAGGGGCATAGGGGAGACTTCTAAGTAAGCTAAATACTCTGAAATTGAAGGACGCTTGCATCTCTGCCCAAGGCACTGCTGTCACACAGTCTTGAAGGTCTGCAGGTGCCTTCACAGGTGCTGAATATTGTTCCCAAAGATAGATTAATTTTTTTCCTTGGAAATTAAACCTTAACAGCACTTATATTCCTTTTTTTTTTTTTTCAAATATTTCAACAGCTGATAGAAAGTCCAAGTTTCTTCTGGCTTGTAACATTTTTACTGTCATCTCCACTAAGGAATATAACCTACTGCTTTTGGGATTCTCTCCCAAAGGAGATGTCGCAGTACAACTTGACAGCATGAAACATTTCTAACCTGACATTTTAAATCTGAGGTGTATATTTTGCGAGTTACAGCCAGCTGAAAAACAGGATGTCTTGTACATTTAATCTTGACACATCAACATCAGCTGTGAAGTAGAGATTACATATCTTGACTGGGGATATTGTAGAAGTTTTTTTTTTTTTTTTTTTTGCTGAGGTAGGCATATTTTTAACAAGCAGCTGTCAGTCTGGAAGTGGGATTATACACGCTACTGTAATAAAGCTATGTGATTGGTAGAGCATAGCCTAACTGCAACACTGATGTGTACCGTGGTTATAATCTACGCCAAGAACAGGACTGAGGGAAATTATGGCGGATAATGGTAGATTAGCTGAAAGAGCATGGATTATCAGATACTTCAGTGATGAACAGAATTAAAATACTAAACAAATTTACATAACACAGCTGTGGAACACAGCACCTGATCAAAATGTCTGTAAGATGTCACACATTAAGAGCAGAACTTTTTCGGTGAATTTTTCAAATGCTCTGAACAAGTGCCCATAGGATGAGCAGTAAATTGCAAGTCTCATGCATACATATGTGTAATCTATTTAATTTTATTATAAAAGATATTAATATATATATATTTCTATTCAGTTCCATAAAAAAAAAATCAAAAATATTGGGATGCAGACCTAGTGTGAGACTTTAGTTAATACTGATATTGTTTAATTTCTGTTAGAAAAGCAGCATTATCATAGAATCGTAGAACCACAGAATGGCTTGGGTTGGAAGGGACCTCACAGATCATCTAGTTCCAACACCCCTGCCATGGACAGGGCTGCCAGCCACTAGCTCACTAGATCAAACTGCCCAGGAACCCATCCAGCCTGGCCTTGAACACAGCCAGGGATGGGGCAGCCACACCGTCTCTGGGCAGCCTGTGCCAGCGCCTCACCACTCTCTCAGGGAAGAATTTCTTCCTCATGTCCAACCTAAACCTCCCCTCTTTCAGTTTTAGCCCATTCCCCCTTGTCCTACCATTATCCACCTGTGTAAAAAGTCAGTACCCCTCCTGCCTGTAAGCTCCTTTCAAGTATTGGAAGGCCGCAATGAGGTCTCCCCAGAGCCTTCTCTTTTCCAAGCTGAACAATCCCAGCTCCCTCAACCTTTCCTCACAGGAGAGGTGCTCCAGCCCTCTGATCATTTTGGTGGCCCTCCTCTGGACCCGCTCCAACTCCTTTCTGTACTGGGGAGTCATATCATAAAAAGATTTATACAATGTGAATAGAAACCAGAGTGTATGCTAGATTCTTCCACAGGACATTTTAGAGAAGAAGACTATGTATTAAGAAGTGAGGCTACACCTTAATTAAGCAACCTAGTAGTGTTGTAGTGTGCACCCAAACACCATAATGATGATACTACAATTTTCTTTTCTCCTTCTCTTTTCCTCTTTGATGTTTGCCTTGACTCAGGGAGGTAGGTTTGGTAGGAGCCACAATATGCTCAAACAGAACTAGAAATTTTGAGCATGCCCGAGCAGGTGGGTCTGTCCATGGTTTGTGCTGCCCTCTGGAAGTCCTCTGCTCTGTGCTGACTAGAGAGAAAGCCAGGTTTCCCAGCTTAACTAAGAAGAGATGGATGTCCAAAGTTAGCTGTGTGACTACTTCTACATACTCGCAGTTTTGCTCTGAGAGCTATACAATCCCATGGCAGATAATGAAACTGCAATGCTGTAAGAAAAGGAGGGATATAAATGTTCTGCATTGAGGACTCATAAGATTTTTTGAGTTCAAACGTAGTGTTACCCTGTAAACAAAAAGTAAAGGTGTAAACTTTTTTTAAAATAATGCTTCTGCTCTTAACAGAGAAAATATGCCCTGCAATTCAAAGAAATAAACACAAAATCTTCACAACACCATTATATATATTTTATTTCTCAGAGTAAAATCAAACTTTATTGGAGCTGTTTATCGACTTCAACTGCTTCACTGGTATTGTCAAAAGTCCTGTTGGTGGTGCTGATATGGCTGAGTTGTGTATTGGAACACTAACAGCTCTGCTAACATTTCTTGTTACTCTTCAGTATCAGGATCAAAAGTGTCATCAGGTGTTATGGTGATTGCAGATGGTTTTTCCAAAAAAAAAAAAAAAAAAATTCTGAAGTTTTCAAGCATTACCTAGCCTTCAATAATTTAGCTTTATTTAAAATTGTGGGGTTTTTTTCTGTTAAAGTTTCAACAGGAGTTTTCTTCACACACCACCTCGGCACATTGGTTTCCTGCCCCTGCTTTGATGAGATGGGGGAATCATACTTGGCTTTTCTGATTCTGTTCTAGTACAAGGTCTGAGAGGTCTTGGAAACAGGTTTTGCCTTCAAGCCTTTGGTTGATATTTTGGGGAAAATTTTGACAACTTTTGCAATTTATACAACCATGAGTTTTGTGTTTTCTGCATCTTAAGTTCAGAAGGGACCATATAATATTTAGTCTGACCACATAGCTTTTTACCAGCTTTAACTTTTTTTTTTTTTTCTTTTTTTTTTTTTAAGATCCTAACTGTCCAGTTAATTCATAATATTATTTGGGCAATCATGTTCATCAGTCTTAGCACCAGCTATTGACTGCTGGAGCATAACAAACATGCTTTCACATCCATACATCCATGAATGTATTTTTGGACAAATTTAAGAGGAAATATATTGCTCTTACATCTCCACACTGTAATTCAGGATGGATATTGTCTCCAGAGGGGAAAAAAAAAAAAAAAAATCTAGATTAATGAGCTTTTAAAACCTCTAGGTATCATTTACAGTCCTTAAACTTTCTGTCATCATACTGGCTCTGTGTTACTCAGATATAGCTGTTCACATTGTAAAGCCAGACAGTTGTTGCCTCAATCTTCAAACAAGTAAAAACAGCAACATGGAGGCTAGGAGATGAAATTACTGTAGCTTAAAAAGTAACTGGGATTCCATCAAAACTGTGCTAGTGTTAATGACATTCCTTTGGGTCTTGGCAAATGCAAGATAATTCAGCTTTCAGTCAAGGAGTATCATGCTGCATCTATCAGATTGAAAAGCTTACCTGGAGGCAGTCAGTGCAGCTCAGAAGAATCACAGCAGCTTCTCAAAAAGTTGTAATATTGTGCACCAAACAGTTTGCAGAGGAGATGTTAACGGGTAAGAATGGGCCAACATACTTTGGGATCACTCTTACATTCTTGGGGATAAATTACTTCTGAGAGAGGAACATCCTGAAAGGAGCATGCGATAATGGTAAAGAAACCTGGGTAGCAAGTTTTTCCCTTAAAGCCATTAGGCGAGCATCACAACCTTCTCCTTTGTCCACATGATTGCAGACCATTTAAAGCCACTCACCTCTGGAGATCTGAACACTCTCAGATCTCATTGCCTTCAAAATCCTATTTGTCTTCCAACTGTCTGACTTGTATTAACAAACCTTTCCTGTGAAAATTAAGGGACTACTTTTTAACCTGTTGTCTGGACTTCTGTTCACCACTGAGGAAAAGACTGTAACCTTGCTTCCCTCAGCTGTGCTGACATATCATTGATCAATCATCTCATCAGATCAGCTCAAAGCTTCTGACATGTCTTGGCTTTTAATTAGATTAAAATAGGAGGAAAAAGTTCTCCTTTTATATGTGTGCTCCGAAAGGAACAATATCGTGCAAGTGAAGCGCACAAAATGATCCTGTCTATTTACAAGTCTGAGAATTAGATGAAAATAGGAAAAGAAAAGGAAACTTTGTTCTGATCAGAACGACAGCTTGATATGAAACAAAAAGGGTGGCTTTCTAAAACATTTCAAAAGATGGGTTTTTCTGAAGATGTGTTTGTAATATAAATTCCCAGCCTACTTCTAGTGCTTTGTACAATCCAAAGAAGAAAAATGAAATTAGTTGTAGGGCCTGAAACAGAATCTCACATCCAGAGATCAATGAATGTTGAATTTTTTTTTTAAGTTTTCTGTGTAAAATAATAACAAAGAAAGGACATCAACATTTCCCCTTCAAAGACAGCACTGTGCTGCCCACTCAGTCACATTCCTTCAGAGAGAGGTCTGGTTTTCTTTCTCTGACAGTCACACATAAAAATCAGACTTAAAGGAGCCACGTGTAAGTCTTTTCACACTGTTTTTTCTCATCATCCCACACTGAGTTTTCAGTGTCTGGCACGGCATTCATTAGTGCGTGTACTGGCTACTGAAGTTGGACACAAAATTGGAGGATTCTTTTCTGGTTTCGGTACCCCATAGGCCCATGGTGTATACCAGAAGAAATAAACATTCCCCTGTCTATTTTTTCCTTTGTCTCATTCAAAGCTATCTAATATTATTCCTGATATGATGCGGTGCCTGATTTGTGGCTTTCCTGATGAGCTTTCTCATCAGTGGTATGTCCCAGATGAACTTCACATACACAACAGCATCCACCATGTTATCAGTGATTAAAACCAATCTGGAATCTCATAGATGACATAGTATATTTTCTGATAGTGAATATGCTCTGAACAAATGGAAGAACAATGTGATGCCATATCCTGCTGTATGGCAGAAGTCAATTTGACACAGACAACTATAAAATCTTAATGCAGCAGTTGTAATTGATTAGCATCAGTATCAGTTATTCAACAGCCAAGACTGGGGTGGAAAACTGAAAGTTGTCACCTAAAGCAGGAAGAGGTAAAAAGCTGACAGACAGAATGTTTTGAATAGATAAACACTTGGCCCAGAGATTTTTTTTTTTTTTTTTTTTTTTTTTTTCTTTATTTTTTTCTTTCTTTTTTTTTTTGTTTTTTTTTTTTTTTTTTTTTTTTTTTTCTTTTCGCCTCAGCAAAACCGGTGAATATCAAGTTGAAAAATTAAGGTTACATGGAACTTACATCACTGCAGGCAGGTGCAAACTATCCATGCCAAGTCTGCAAGTCTGCAATCCTGACAATGCTTGTGAGTGCCTACTGTAAGCTATTGCTATCTGACATATGTTGCTATAAGTGCTAATTAAATCTCAAGGCTGTGTTCTATTATTAAGAGTCCTTAGTAGCTACTAAACAGAACTACTTCCCAATGGGAGTAGAGCTATCATCTGCCTGGGTTTCCCTGATATGTCTTCCTTGGAGCACCATCTAAGCAGATTTTTGAGCAAGCACAGCCTGTATCTGGGGTTTGGGAATTTCCAGCAGATACTTTGCAAGGGGCAGGCTTGGCAGGCTGCAGCGGGCAGAGGCAGGGCAGCAGCAGGAGGGAGAAGGAGATGTGCATGCAGTGCTAGATATGGAGTGCTGGCAGCTGCTGCACTTGGCCTGGCTCCACAGAGCAGCAGATGTGTGTAGGACTGGGGCTGAGGAGGAGCAGGGCTTGGGGAAGAACGAGTGAATGTTCGGTATAGGAATGGATTTAGGTCAAGGCGGTGGGAAGAGTGTATGGGTATTAGGGTTACACTACTAGTTTGGAGAGGGGAGATATTGAAGATGGTGGTGGGGATCTTGGGATGAATGAGAATTTGGGTTCTGGGGCTCTCGATCAGATTTGGTGAGTGTGGGAGGCTCTGTGAGAGGAAGTCTGGTAGCTAGGCATTCTGAGATGAGAGACCTGATGTGGGGTTGTGGTAGGACTGATCATAGGAATGGACCTTAAAGCCCACTCAGTTCTCACCCCCTGCCATGGTTTGTTGCCATCCACTAAAACAGGCTGCCCAGGCCCCATCCAACCTGACCATGAACACCTCCAGGGATGGGGCAACCACAGCTTCTCTGGGTATCCTGTTCCAGACATGCTTCATAGGTGAACAGGAGTGTGATGTGGAAGGCTTTGCTCCGCCATAGTTATTTTGTTTTGGGCATGATTCATCAGTTCCTTTACTTATCAGAGCACTGAGGTCCCCCTGTTTCTTTTAGATCCCCTTCTCTGTTTTTTACTTATTTATCAATGTGGTTGCATTAATCAGGAAACACTGTAAGAACCGACTGCTCTGCAGGAGACAAGGCTTCACTGTGTGTGGGGTAAATGGGAGAGAAATAGAACAAGATACTACAATGCCACTTGCAACCTCATTTCAGTGACTGGTGTGAACATTGCTAGCTTCTAAATGTGCTCATAGTCCTAGTGTAAGGACTGCAATGGCAGAGGTGATGCAATGTAGATGACTTTGGCACAACTATGTAAGTTTGCATATTACCTATCCTAAATGAGCATAATGTATTCATAGCAACTTCCTTGCTTTGTTCATACAAGATATTCATCATATCATTTATCCCCACAGAATACAGAGTGAATCTTGATCTCCGAGTTCCTGCCTTAGATTCCTAAATTAACATGGGATTCGTAGTTTCTTAGATTAACATGGGATAAGTTCTCCTAGTGCATTCCTCTTTTTACAAGTAATTCTCAATCTGAATATCTTAGGATCATATAGAGCTGACAAGATGTTCGTTACATCTATGTCTTTTGCACAGCCAAACTCACTCCACAGGCTTCCCCAAAGCTGGTTGACAGAAGTTGCTCCAAAAGCAATGCTTACAGATAAATGTTGGCCATAGGATACACAGCTTTGCTACTATTAGAGTAGGAAGACATCTTCCTGTGCTTTCCAGACAAAAAAAAAAAAAAAAGTCAAATTATACTAAATATTAACTTTGTGAAGAAGTCTGTGACTTCTAGGACAATGTCCCTATCCTATCCTATCCTATCCTATCCTATCCTATCCTATCCTATCCTATCCTATCCTCTGTCATTGTATTTATCATAGAATCATAAAGGTTGGAAAAGACCTCTAAGATCATCTAGTCCAACCGCCTAACCATTACCACTATGCCCATTAAACCATGTACCTAGGTGTCACATCTACACGTTTCTTGAATACCTCCAGGGGAGGAGACTCCACCACGTCCCTGGGCAGCCTGTTCCAATGCCTGACCACTCTCTCAGAGAAGTTTTTCCTAATGTCCATGAACGTCCCCTGTAGCAGCTTGAGGCCGTTACCTCTCATCCTATCACTGTTACCTGGGAGAAGAGGCCTACCCCCATCTCACCACAACCTCCTTTCAGGTAGTTGTAGAGAGCAATAAGGTCTCCCCTGAGCCTCCTCTTCTCCAGAATAAACAGTTCTCATTCCCTCAACTGCTCCCCATAAACCTTGTGCTCCAAGCCCTTCACCAGCTTTGTTGCCTTTCTTTGGACAAGCTCCAGGGCCTCGATGTCTCTCTTGTAGTGAGGGGCCCAAAGCTGAACACAGGACTCAAGGCGCGGCGTCACCAGAGCTGAGTACAGGGGGATGGTCACCTTCCTAGTCCTGCTGGCTACACTATTTCCAGAGCAAGCCAGGATGCTGTTGGCCATCTTGGCCACCTGGACACACTGCTGAGACTGGGAGACAATTCTGAAATCAATAAAATGTAGCCATTTCTAGTGTGACGGCCACTGCATTTAACAGTATTCCTTTTGCTGTAACAATTAAAAAATGACTATTTTATTTCATTTTCATTTTTTGCCAGTGAACCAGTTAAATGATTTCTAGAGGAAATATACAGTTAAAACAGGAAGAAATTCAATAAGCCAAATGCTGCAGAAGATGCAGTGCAGTACTCTGTAGGCTCTCCATACACAAGCCACTAGGATGTATACCAGAACATAAAATGATTCTTATTCTCCACATACAAATTCTGCTCTCCAATTTTAATAAAAAAGAAGTAAATCCTTTCTTTATGAAGCCTCCATGGCCAAAGAAGACAGTGTAATTCTGGAATGGTAAGAGTCAGCATGAGGTCACAGACAGCCCGAATGTATTTCTGGCTAGTTTTTACCTGTTTGCCTTGTGCCAAAGGAATTTATTAAGTTATTTAACCTCCTTATCCTTCTTCATCCAACTGTAGTATTCCTGACCATCTAAAAAACAATAGCTACCTTTCTTCCTTCCATTATGAGAATGCTACATCAATTTCAATACAAATTGAGGCATTTGTTTTGTTTTGTTTTGCTTTGTTTTTTTTTTTCAACTACATTACAGGATTTTATTATTTTATTTTATTTTATTTTTCTAGCTCTTTTCTGGTCTAAGTTGATGAAATACATTCAGGGTACATTTTCAAGTTTTTCTTAGAAACTTAATAGGAAAATGAGGACAGTGGAATTCCTTGCATTCACATGACTCCAGGTGAACTCTTCCTAGCATTGGTCACAGGAGGAAACATGGAAATAAATGCTGGATGTAGCAACCTTGAGAAAATACACACAAAACCAGCCTGCTGCCCTGGAGGAAACTGAAGCTGAACTTGAATTAAACTGAAAAAAATGAGGTCTTAGTTAATTTGCTTTAGTTAGAGCTGCTGCACCCTATAATCACAGAATATTTTTCCTCTCCTCAATATATTTGGATTATTTTTATAGCATTCTTTTTATTTCCTGCATGGTATGAATTAATGACAAGCCAAGATTTGTGCTTGTATTAAGGTCTCAGGACTCCAAGCCAAACTGAAATGTACAGTAAGTATGATGTCAGACAGTTTGGATTAAATGGGCAGTTGTCGTGGTCATTTGTATATGCGCATGTGGGATATTGTTGAGTCTCCTTGTATTTGTATGGTAGAATCCTCCACAGAAGCATTTATGGGAGGGCTAAGGGACGGCAGGGGTTCTTGGGTGCCTTTCATTGTGGCAGAGATTTTAAGCATCCAGAAATATTTCTCAAAATGAACTTTACACCAACCAATAGAAGTGAGAATTTCAATTGTGCCATCTAATTTCTATGTCTATTTAATGTGTTGAAGATATGCTGTGGCCAGCAATTACTAGATTGCAAGAGCACCTGTTAGTAAACAACCATGCAGGATAATACAGTGACAGGGAGAATATTTAGAACTTTTTTTTTTCTATTGTTATTTGTATTTTATCCCTTTACTGTATCTCGTCAGGTACAAGTATCTGCTTTAACAAAAATGTATGAGATGAAGCTTTATGCTTCAGGGCATTAGAATCCCACAAATTGCCTCAGGCTTTAGGGAGTCTTTCTATGTTAGGCACATGTCTCACCAATTGCCCTTCATGGAATTCTATCAGTTTCTTTTAAAAGTGTCTGGTCACTAGAGGAGACAAAACATCAGAACAAAAGTACCATTTGTTTTTCTCAAAATGGTAATTTTGATTTTCAGTGGTTGTCAGTTACTTTTGCCATTTCTGAACATATTGAGTCTGAAAGAAACTGAGGTCCAATGTTTACCTGTATTTCAACTTTACTACATATATATCTCTACATCCTTGGTGATTTTATTTTGCCTTTAGCATGTAAATCTAATAGGCAACTATTTAACTGCACTCTGTAAAATGGAAGTACTGGAAAGGTAATGTTGGCAGAGCCAGGTTAAAGTCAAACAGTCATCTGCACCTCTGGCATGTGTGATTTACAGCTTACTGCAGTATTAGCATGAGAAAAATCTGTTTCATTGACACAGTAGAAACAGTTTATAGCTTGAAAGCCCCTTCATTTACACAAAAGTTCACCTGTTTTACTTGGAAATTTTACTTTTTTGTTCAGTCAAACAGTATCTTTCTTTGTCAGTGTATTGCAATTTATGCTAACTAAAAAAATGAATAATAAAAACTTGACATTTTTCTCCAAAGCAGAGCAGCCTTAAAGGTCATATTTTCAAAAGGACATGTAAAACTCTGCTAACAAATTATGCCTGAGAATTTAAGTGCACAAGGCCTTTTTTTTTTAGTGCAAAAAATGAAGAATGAATACAATCCTTGAACTGTGTTTTGAAATTTGGCAATGAAACAGAATTAATGGAACTAGGATAATTTTTCAAAAAAAAAAAAATGTGTCATGTTAGAATCTAGATATTTTTCAAATTTTATATGAAAAGTCCGTGAGTTACTTACTTACTTACAAAGATATAGCCTTTATCATAGGAAACAGGGAAAGTTGCAGTAGAATTTTCAATGTAAGTAACAAATGCCATTGTGATTCCTCATTTGTATTAAAACAAATGTACCTGGCCTACTACAAGACAGGAATTATAGGCATTGTTTAATCACAGTGTCAGTCTCCATTGCAAAGAACCTACCAGACTGAGAGATGAAATAAAATGTGGGAGAGGAAATGAAGGCTTGGAGAGATGAAATGAGAGCCCAAAGATCACACAGATGGCCAGGTACTGCAGTCGATCAGATCTTACTTAATGTATAGGTGGCATTCTCTCTTTCAGCTTACACATTGAGTTAATCAAACTCTATTGATCAGCCCAGTACTGAAAAAAAAGTGGGAGATGAGAGCTATATTTGTAATTAGCCAGACAAACGCTATTTGAGTAGTCTTTAAATTTATTTTTAGAGTAATAAAAAATCACATACTCTGAAGCCTTTGTTCACAGAAAGGGTCCTTATTGATTCTATGATTCTATGATTATTGCTATTTTGGCAGGTGGGGTTATGGCCATTCATATCTTGTGCTTACAGACAGGCTCAGCTTGCTAAAGGCAACTATTGAGAGAGACGTGCCAAAAAAATGAACCTAAAAAAAGAGCTTCCAGAGTATAATCCTAGTTTTAACTCTTAAAGTCTTATGTGCATGAGCATTGGAAAGCAATATTTGCAACAAGTTGGTTCAAATGGCTACGGGAAATCTTGTTATATGAATTACACCAGGTATGTGAGGTCATAGTGGGTTTTTTGCCTTAATATAGTGTCATTGGTATTATGAGATTTTTCAGAGATGCAGCATGAGATATATTGAAATATCACTGAAACAGGAGATGGTGTTCTGAGGCTGTCTGGGACTGTTAAAGCATTGTCTCAAATCAACCTGAGAACCTTCTACAATCAAATACACCTGTGACAGTTTTACATTTGAAAGCACGTCTTGGACAAAGCCAGAAGCTGTTTACTTTCAAATGAAAAGGCCCAAGGCAGGAGGTACTTGATGGTGGCTCCTGAAGACTCCAGCCTGGGAGCAAATATTTTCAGCTTGGTAAAGGAAGACAGTAGGTGATAGCATTGTGTTCTGTGAAGGCAGGACACAGTCTGGCACCTACCTGCTTCCTCTTATCTCTGCTGATTTTAATTTGCAAGGCCTGGAAGACAGGAACAAAGGAAATCGCTGCTGAGAACTTAGAGGCCAGAAGCTGTCACTGCAAGAGTGGTCTGGGACCACTGGACTATAACTAAGGGAGCTTGTATGCTCAGATGGTGTGTGGTAAACATCAACTCATCATCACACCTTGGACAACGACCCACCACGACCAAAGACCGGCAGACTCTGACACCCAGACATCGCTGGACCTGAGGAGTGGTGAAATCTCTTTGCTCTACTGCCTCTCTCTCTCTCTCTCTGTCTATCTCTTCTACCTTACTCCTTTCCTATTCTGTCCTATCGCTATAGTCTCTTGATTTCTGATAATAAAATTGAGTTTAGTTTATGGCATTTGACCTCGTTTGTGTCTTAATTTCGTCTAATGGGGTAGTTAAGAAACCTCTCACGACGTTGGATCATGACAGAGGCCTGAGATGAACCTAGATTATTATTGTGATTCTTCGTCACATAGTAGCAATGTTGTCATATCTTATTTATTCATCTTCCTCATTTTTGTTTGCTTTTGAGCAACCACTAGGACTGCATCTACCATCTCTTGGCCATCTTNCTCTTGGCCATCTTAGTGGCTGTGACAAAGACCACCTCTGTTAGATCTCAGAGTAGATCTAAATTCTAGTGTCCTCATTTTTCCCAGCCTCATCTTATCCATTCTGAAATTTCATAAACTGGAGATTTTGTCACACATAATTATCCTTTCAATTATTTCTTGAACCACAAAGATTGATTGATTTTTAGCTCAGGTGTCCTTAAATGGGAAAATTATTATTAGTAATATTATTATTATTACTTTTGCAGGGGCAGGCTTTGCCAGCTAACCTAGAGATGTCTTTCTCCCATCTTCTACCCAGGCTTGGGGGACCCTTCAGCCTATCATTTCACATTTTGCACTCCTGCAAGGATGGAGTCTAGATGATGCTTCAGTCTCTACAGGAGTGATTTTAGACAGTGAAGTGTGTCATAGACTGCCAGTTCAAAGCAGTTCTTAATTGCAGACACTTAGAGGACAGGACTTCAGGCATTTGTTAAAGAAAGTAGTTTGGAAAGGACCAATTAGTGGTTTCATTTTGCCTCTTCTCAAATCTTTATTACACCAAAAGCCATTTCATCACCACGAAGGCTGAAGAGGTACAGAAAATAATGGTTCAAGAAAGTCAAAGGGAATCTTCAAGATATCCAACACTGCAGTTATACATCTGTGCACCCCAAGAAGGGGACAGCCACTCTTTCTGCTCGAGGCATGGAGTCAGTGTGATAATGAGAGCTATAATATTAAAGTGAGAGGGGAAAGTAAGTGAAAGCCAAGTAGCTTGCTAGGAGCAGAGAGCTCAGACTCTTAACTCTGAAAGTCCAGTGGCATGGTAGCTGGATAAAGGGTAAAGAGTGCTAGCGGTCACTCACAGGATACTAACATTTGTCCATCGTACATGAAAATGCAACAAAGTGAATATACTTTCCATGTATCATAGTAGAAAATATGAGCCGCTCATCACAAGATCAAATCTAAGGAGTCCAGAGAAAAAAATATTTACTAACTGAAAACCCTACAGGTGACAGCAGACTGTGCCTTTAAGAGCCTTGATAGAATGATGATTAGGTAGACTTCAGATTTTTTTATTGGATCCTGTGATCCAGATGTTTGCACCCTGAATGGGTGTTAGGTTTGACTGAGATCTTTGAGGAAGTCTGCATTAGCAGTGCCATCCTGGACTGCCCATTCTTCAAGGGCACTAGCTTACACAATGAAGTTGTGCCAGCTGGTTCAGTCTATGGACAGGTGGCAGGAGAACCACTGGACTAGTGCACACTTCATTCTTATTTTCTTGTAAGAAGGTTCTGACTCTACTCATTACCTAGTTCCTTGCTATACTTTAAAATTTCTAAAATTGCTATACTCTAAAATTTCCTTCACCTCCACAGTTTTCCAAAAGACTGCCTCACTCTGAAGGCAGAGGACATTTGGGACCTCAGTTATATAGCTGAATCAATATTTAAATATGGAAACACCACCCTGTCACTGTGACCCCTGAACAGCATACGGCAAAAGAATAAACACAGCTGTTGATCATAGAATACAAAGCAGCTCATAACGATGACAAGATCATTGCCAAAACACTTTGTATTGGGAACCAGCCTGTACATGCAGCAACAGGTTAAATCGCTATGTTGTGATCTTTCAGATAGAAGTACATTCATGCTCTGTCTTATCAGTTGTTATCAGTTCATCCATACCAACTTTTACATTGATAAAGGAAACATGACACATCGTTATAATGATCTCAACTCAACTAAAACCTTGCTGCATAGAGAACCATTTAAAGGAAGGTTGTACCTTTACGTGGTTATGGCTGCAGCTGGGATCCAGAGAAAACAAAGAAGTAGATGTGAGCAAATGTCAAAGTCAGTATACATAGCAGTAATCAAGGCAAGGAAAGGAGACAGGTTTTTGCTGTTTCCAGTAGCCCATAAATGTGTAAAAACAAGGAACCTAAAACTGTGATGAGATCATCAAAATCCTAGTAGGGACCTTAGGACTGAGAAAGAAACTTCTT
>VXAV01002377.1:0-17920 GCA_013399715.1 Alectura lathami | reverse complement strand
AAAAAAAAAAAAGGTACATTACATTACAATAAGAATTTTTCTACGACAAAGGGAGTATTTTTACTGTTTGCAGAGCACTGAACATCACTACTTGTGGAATAGGAACTAACTTAGGCACCAGGACTGGTAGAAGAAGACGTGGGATAAAAGTGAGAATTGTGCAAAACCAGACAAAAGTCATACTGCAGTTGCATTCTTACATTCACAATGATCTCTCCTTGACATATTGTATTGACTTGATCTGTCATTCTATGATAGATGGATTTGACAGGTAGAAGTGTCCCCAGGGAATAATACAGTTTGTGAGCAATGCAGTGTCATTTACACTGTGATGAAGCAGATAAAACTTTCCATGGCCAATAAACCAGTCTGTCTGCTGATGCAGTGGGAGAGGATTACCTTCTCTGCTGTGTCTCCAGGAGCTCTAGGTGTAAAAACAATGCCTCCTATCTAAATATCTAAATATTACTACAGTCTTTGATTTACTTTGCTTCTGAATAGAAACGTGTTGTAGGGTCTAAAGACCAGTGGCTGCTGTTCTCTCTGTGATTATGGTAGTTGTGGGAGGCACAAGGGGAGGACTGTGTTGCAGCAGTACGTTCACTAAGGACTATAAAAAAATACACTTTCCATACTGTCAGTCTTTAAGTAGCAGATATATAAATTTCATGTCCCATGTCTGATTCGATATTCAGCATAGATTTAGGAATAGCTTTTTGTTCTCACTGAAGGGAAAAGGAGAATCTCTAGTGGTGAATAAATAGACTAACTGGAATTTCCTTGACATTCTCTTCTTCTCTCTCAGCTCTACCCCTGTTGTTATCAAGGACATAAATCTTTTTGGAAGATTCCTGGAGGGAAAGAAAGCTTTTCATGCTAGATACTGAATTGGGACATATGTAATTTATATTAATTTTACAACACAGCTAAAGGAATCCTGAATTTTCTGTACCTGAAGTCTCTATTTATAAATAAGAAGAGAGTGAGCCTATGATCCTTATGGATCCTTATGACTTTTTATGACTTTTTTTTTTCTTTTTGGAGAATGAAAAAGCAAATAATAAACTGATATTTGAGGCGACAAGTTGTTTTTTTTTTTTTTTTTTTTTTTTTTTTTTTAGCCTACAAATGACTTTGCATTTCAAGGAATTAAGTTCCTGTTTTTTGGCCTGTGTTGATTTTGCCACTGAAGAAGATCTTCAATAGTAACAGATTACCTCATGGTGAGGTAGCAGTTTATTCAGCTTACTAAGCACAAAATATGTTTCCTTCAATAAGACTTTTTTATCCAGTAAGTCAATAGATTGCACCTCTCTCATCTCAGGGTAAAATTTTAAACATTGGATCCTGAAGGCAGGGATTATTCCATGCCATAAGACCTAGCATAGTAGGAACAACTTCAGATACTGTTGTTTTGTTATATTTCCCTTCTTTTTCAAACTTCTTTCAGTCCTTATCCATAAAAGATTCTTGTATCAGACATCATTTGACTAGTGTTCTTCAGGATTGCTTCTACCTCCTATTTAATTCATCTTGAAATATTGTCATTCTCTGCCCCTTACCTTTCGGGACATGTTAACCAGCTGGTGTCAAATTTGGGTAACAATTTCCTATTAATGTAACAGTGATTTTACAGTGAAAAGTCTGTCATCTATAATTAGAGGCTATTGACGTTAGCAGTTGCTTCAATTCAGTGTTTTATATGTGTTGCTGGTGGGGAGAGGGTTATTATTTAACATTCAAAACTGCATTTTATGGGCCTCGTATTGATAGGCCACGCTACTGAGAAGCGTTGTTACGGTACTGAAGCTTACTCAAGGATTTTGTGTTGTTCTTTTGTCCTCATGTGCCATTACTGATAGTTGCTTCAGCTTTGACTGTGTTTCAGATCCACGTCTGAACAAAGATACTCAAGACTTGCAAAGAAATGTAATTGCAACTGATGAGACTGTGCTGCAGTATATGAACCTGTAGAGTCCTACACAATATGCTTGAATGTGATGGAAGACAGATAAGCAAAGAGAGTTAATTAAAGGTTTTTTTTCTCTCTGTCAGGATCAGGAATGATTATTCTGAGATTTTTGAAATGAGAAGCTACTCTCATCCGAATTTTCCATAGTTCTGGGGAGCGGTTCTGTATGCCTCTGTTTAACATGTCATCAGTTTGCCCTGGCCAAATTTAAGCTTAACTCTTTAAATACAGGAATAATAATTCAGTCCAAGTGAAACATGTACATACTAATAAGAGCTTAGTTCCATCCTTGTGGGTGAGTGTTCAAGTGACAAACAACAGTGGGAAAAAGAGAGAAGGATTCATGTTCTGAAAGTGAAAAGATTCTTTTTAGTTATTTTTAGGGAAAAAAAAAAAAAAAAACAGATGAGGAAAAAGGAACAAAACATAAAAAGTAGTGTTGCTAAAGCAAAGTGTAGGACAACAAGACCTAGAAACTACTTTTTTTTTTTTTTTCCTTGTTCTTACAACCTACAAAACACAAGAGACTGACAGTTTTGAAATTTAAAGTTCACTCTTTAGAACAGTAATTTTAAAATGGAATGTTTTTACATAACAACCCTTCCTTTTAAAATTGTTGTGATTTCATAAAGAAAGGAGATGTTGCAGCTGGGTAAACCTGGAGTGAATCAATACCAGCAGTCTACCAGAGTGTTTCGTTCTTTAGTAAAAAAAATCATTCCAAGTCAATTCCTGTTTTCCCCAGTCTCCCCTGAGTTTGCTGATGTTGGGGTTTTAATCCTGTAACAGAGGGCCAGAATTCAGTGGTCAGCTCATTTTGTGTCAGTATATCAAAGCGAAAGTACTGGGACTGGAGACTGAAGATCCAGTGTGGCGTCACTCATTTTTCTTTGAGAGAAGATAAGTTCTGTGAGCTCACTGGGATAATGTCTCCCATCCCTATTAAGACATGCAGGAAAGCCCTCCTGCCTCTCGGTGGAGGTGGGCTCCAAAGTCATGAAGGTGGAAAGGGCAACCCACCACTATGGTACCTGCTACAAAGCTTTAGGAGGCCTGGCTCCAGGCAGCTATTCACACCTGGGAAGGTGAGAGAGGGAGAGCTGATTTCTCTTTAGAAGGTACTTTTCTATCCCAAAACTGCAGGAAATTGTTTTCTCCATCGCAATTTGTCCTCTGATCTGCTCCCAGGAGAATGCAGATTCATATGCTGCATTCTTAGGCACTGGGGTGAAATGGGAGTGGAGTGAATCCCCAGCCTTTCCAGCCAGGGATGGGTTTTGGAAGGAAAAAGAGTTATGATACCAGAAATAAACATTCATACAATTTGACTAAAACACAAGTGACATGGCAATCAGATCTCTCAGTCATGTGGGTGTTCAGCTGCACACTCCCTGATGCAACTGCACTGGTTCCCCCTTCCAGTCCTGATGATGCAGGTGCACTGTGCATGGAGAGAGTGCGCTTCAATAAAACATCAAAACACACAGTGATGGATGAATTGAGCTGGATTCAAAGAAAAACACGCTTTTGGCAATGGGTCCATAATGAATTTGTGGGGGGTTAGAGGGGACTCTAAACGGCATGACCAAGTGGACTTGGCACTAACACAGCATTTAGGAAATCTCACTTTTATTCTTTGTTCTGCTACAAGGCTGTTGTGTGTGACCTTGAAGAAGTACTTTTATCTCTATTTGCCCAGCTTGTCTGTTCAGAGAAACCTCTGAGTTTGTGCAAGCCTCTCACGTAACGTGGCCTAACCTCTTTTGGTGTCTGCCTCCAAAGCACTAACATTCCTGTCATTGGTAAAACGGCTCAGGTCAGACTGCTCTCTGCTCAAAAGACAAATGTCTGCACCCCGCTTGAACAGAGGCCTTGCACTGTGCCTCTGTTCTCTGTATTCCACTGGGAACTCTCCTTCTTTCAGAAAGAAAGAAAACAATCCATACATGCCAGAAAGACAAATGCAAAAACAAAGCAGCTCTATTTGCTTTGGTTAAATGCATAGATTTTGAATTGTTTTGGTCCATTTAAACATTACAGTACCAAAACCAGTAATCAGCTTTTCTGGATAATTTTAGAAACTGTCTTTTCAAAAGCCAGCAGCGGTATGGTGGTGTGAGAGTAATGAGCAGTGACAAATTATTTGTGCTATTTCCTAGGGAAACAGTTGGTATTAACTTGATGCAGAGTCTTTGTTACTTTATGAATAAGAAGTGCAGTTAATATATTAGACTCCATGTGTCTTCCAATCCTACTCAGAACCTAATTACACTTTATGGAAAGTTAAGTAGGCAGTAAACTAAGTGGTATGGAAAGTGCATACAGCAAAACTCTGCTAGCTGCAAACACTGAACAGTTGTTTTGTCCTTCTACTTTGGAGAACTTCATAATTATACATTTAGTGTTACTGAGAGATCCACTGTGTAATTACACAGCTCAGCAATAATGGCACTAGTTAATGCTCAAACACAAGGAGCCACAGGAGATTAAAACTAATGTAACAACAGTAATGCAGAAACAAGACAAGAACCAGTAGTGGGTCCAGGTGTCACTATGGTAGAGAGTTTTATGGGAGTTCGTTCTCAGTTGTTCAGTCAAGAGGGAATCGTTAAAATAAAGGCTTTGTTCCAAAATGGGCACAGCATTGGTCCAAAGCCTCCAAAGAGAATCAGGCTGGTTTGGAAGGAACCACGACATTTGCTGACAAGGGGGAACAATGCAGGGGCTGTGCAGCTGCACAACCTGTTTCCTGCAAAGTAGGGTGTGGGGGGTATGGACCCTAGAAGTACTGCAGCAGAGGCTGTGCTTTAAAATATACCTATTTAAAGCACCCAGAGAGTTTCTGGTTCCAAATTACCTGACCACCTCACAGTCATTACAAAATCTATTATCACAAAGCCTTCATGAGACTCTGTGACTTAGGTATTTCACCCAAATATTTAGGTATCCTAACCCTTGAGCAGAAACTCCTGTGCTGTGTTAGAAAAAGAAACAAGCCCTTCTGAATGGGATTTCCACATTTAGTAGAGCTGTGTGAGAAGCAGCTGAAGCTAAACCATGGAAACTGATGAGGAAAGAAGAATGGTTTCTGAAGAACAGTGGAAGGTGTCTCTACACTGGGTCACAGGAAAGCTCCTAAATCAGTATTCATCCTAAATCCCTGCACATCTATATCTAGATATCTTCTTAGGAGATTAGCTACCATTTGCTGCCACTATGTGCACATTAAATGCTGTCAGCAGTACCTTTCAAGACAGGAAGAGTTATCATTGCTTTTTATTCTATAATACATATTCATTCTTTTCAGCAGAGCTATCTTAGACTTTTACACTAAATCAAAATCCATGTAGTTTGCTGATGGAGCTGCATGCCAACATCTTATATCTATATCTTATATCTATATTGCAGCCTTCCAATACTTAAAAGCAGCTTAAAAGCAGGAGGGGGCCGACTTTTCATGCAGGTAGATAATGGCAGGACAAGGGGGAATGGGCTAAAACTGAAAGAGGGGAGGTTTGGGTTGGACATCAGGAAGAAATTCTTCCTTGAGAGAGTGGTGAGGCGCTGGAACAGGCTGCCCAGAGAAGTTGTAGCTGCCCCATCCCTGGCTGTGTTCAAGGCCAGGCTGGATGGGTTCCTGAGCAGTTCGATCTAGTGAGCTAGTGGCTGGCAGCCCTGTCCACGGCAGGGGGGTTGGAACTAGATGACCTCTGATGTCCCTTCCAACCCAAGCCTTTCTTTGATCTACCAGGAAGGACCACAGTTACCAAGCCTGCAGCTGTTTCCCAGTACACAGAGACTGCACTTCTCTTGCTGAAATTGTCCAAAACCAAGTAGTTTGCAAAGGTGGGAGCCAGGCAGAAGAAGGGAATATGGCTCAGTAGCTCTCAGGTTACTGCATGGATTTAGGAGATATGATCATTTTCTACATCTGGTTAATCTTCTATGTCCCAAGAAACCTTCTTTCTTTTTTCCAGCTCCATTTTGCAAACTTCTGCCTCTGCCTAGCATCTCCTCTAATCTATCATATTTTTTCTGTTACATACATTTGAGGATGATGACACATCCTTTCCTTTCCTTTCCTTTCCTTTCCTTTCCTTTCCTTTCCTTTCCTTTCCTTTCCTTTCCTTTCCTTTCCTTTCCTTTCCTTTCCTTTCCTTTCCTTTCCTTTCCTTTCCTTTCCCTTTCTTTCCTTTCCTTTCCTTTACTTTCCTTGCCTTGCCTTGCCTTGCCTTGCCTTGCCTTGCCTTGCCTTGCCTTGCCTTGCCTTGCCTTGCCTTGCCTTGCCTTGCCTTGCCTTGCCTTGCCTTTCCTTTCAATTGCACTGTCCAAACCATCCATGCCATTGGAACTGGCCTTTGGATTTCAGATCTAGATAACAGTATTCACGCATTAATACATTTAATAGTGAGCAGGTTAAATGTAAGCCTGACGAATGCCTACTACAATTATTTTACTCTGTTTAGTTCTACTATTAAAAAGAACTACCCTGTACTTTCTTTATGTAAAGCTTCTTTCAGAATTAGCTTAAATCAGGTCCGGGAAGAGACCTGATTCATGCATGACCCTGCTTGGTTTGAAAATCATTTGTAGACTTTTTTTATGCAACCTTTATGACATTTATACATTGTTCAAAGTTCTGTTAGGATCCGGTTTCCTTTACAGGTAGGAGAGGGAACTGCTGTCTCTCAGCAGCTGCTTACCGATTCAAATTAAATTGACTTTATTAAAATTACAACAGCACTCTCAGCATATTCAGCTAATTCATTGTAATTGAATTCTGAATATACAGAACCTTTTGTCTAGAAACCCTAATGTATATTGCATGTCTAGGTCAAATCAGTTTTTCAAATACCCCTGTGAGAGAGGTGAATTCTTTCAAGACAGACATTTTTCCAGGCTTGCATTTAGTTACGCAGATATATTTATAACATTGAAAAAAAAAAAAAAAAAACAGAAGCTAGTTTTCTCAGGGAATAA
Source organism: Alectura lathami (assembly GCA_013399715.1). Taxonomy (NCBI): domain Eukaryota; kingdom Metazoa; phylum Chordata; class Aves; order Galliformes; family Megapodiidae; genus Alectura; species Alectura lathami. The sequence continues at coordinate 10,968 of VXAV01002377.1, read as the reverse complement.
ATTCCTATGTTAATTTTCCTATGTTAATTTTGTTATTCATGTGTTTGTAATTACAGATCTGTGGCAGCAATTGCCAGCTCCAAACCAGAGGCCTGGTAGGTATGTGAATATACTTCAGAGCCTGAGCTAATATATCCTGCCTTTCAGCAGTGCATATTTTTTAGTTTCTTCTTTGGTGTTAGCTCAGATCTGGCTGAGATAGAGGAGACTGGACATGCCATCAGCAAAACACTCCATAGGTGCCATAGGTGTATCTCTGCCTATGTGCAAAAGATACACCTCAATGCAAAAGCAAAATGAAAACTTTGCATATTTGCATTATATCTTTAGTTGTTAAAGTGTTCTGTATATTGCAGTAATTATACTGAACTAGTATTGTATGCGCCACCTTTCAAATATGTATTTATTCAGAAAACAAATGCTTTAAAATTTCTTTTCAAAGCACTATTCCATTTACGTTAAAGAGAATCTAACTGTTGTTTTCAATGAGACTTTGACTAGGACTGATTTTGAGCTGACAAGTTTCCTTTACCTCTTCTTTCCAGAAGTTTATCAAACTGAATGTTATTCCATTTCCATTACATAAAATATTTACAATCATATTTTACATGCATTATCATTAAACAAATTCAATATCATTCCTCATTCTCATTCTTATCTTCATCTCTGATGTAAAAACTGTAGCATTCTGTCCATTCACTTCATTTGACTTGGAAACAACGGCGCTTATGTAGAACTATTTACCCCCAGCTGCAGAAATAGATGGGTACATTGTTTCAGAAACTGCTATGCTATGAGACAAATCCAGACATCTAAATAGGCAGATAAGCAGAATTTAGGTGTCAAGGGCTGCAGTTTGAAGAGATAGGATGCACTAATCTAGCTATTTACCTTTGTTCATGCTTGCCTTCATCTCTCCATTTGGCACCCTTTTGTGAGTTAATTTAACTCACTAACCTAGCAAAGAAGTAACCAAGGAAAAGTGACTGGATCATTTTCTTCCACATTAGTGAGCTGAATCAGCTCAGAGAACAATCTGACAGAAAAAAAAAAAAAAAAAAGTAGTTCAAGTGAGCCATGCTCTGAAATTGTCTGTTCCTCACATTGACTTTAAATAGCAGCTCATGTGATGAGTTCAGAAGTAAATGTCTACACTGTAAAGATCTCTAACCAAGGAAGATAAATCTCACCCTAAGTGAATCTTTCTGTTCCTCTCTGAGTAACTCAACCTGGTCACAATTCTCAGATCATTCCACAGCCATGGCTTTATCATATAATCATAGAATGGCTTGGGTTGGAAGAGACCTTAAGCATCATCTAGTTCCAACCCCCCTGCCATGGGCAGAGTGTCAACCCACTAGATCAGGCTTCCCAGGGCCCCATCCAACCTGGCCTTGAGCCAGGAAAACCACAGCATCTCTGGGCAGCTTGCTAGTTGAAGTAGAAAGAGGGAGGACTTCCCTCAGGACTTTTTTGAAAAGAATGTTTTTGGTTTTGAAACTAGAGATACTGTCAGGAAAGGGCTCAGAGCTACCAACACAACCTGAACAGAAATGTCTTCTTATCATTTGCATTAAAGTGTTGGTTTTAAAATGTATCCATAGTTGGTGGCACCACTGTTTTACCATCAGTACAGAACAGGAGTACCAGTGGTCATGTCTGATGAAAGAATTAGATTTTCCCAGTGGAAGTTTGGTTGACTAATTACATCTGATAAGGTTCAATGAGCTCTGTGTGAGTAAAGTGTCTTTCTTATGTAGTTGTGTTTCTTTAACTGAAGATAGAAAGTAAATAAAGAGTGGAGAGGAAAAAATGAGACATAAAAAGAGGAGATGCATGTATGATATAACAGAATAGTGTTGGGAAACACAGATGATTGAGTTCAGTTAAAAGCACTGACCACAGTCTAAAAGACTGTGGACAAGAAAAGTAGAAACTCTGCCAAAAAGCATTATAGTTCTTGATAACAACAATACTTGGACCATTGTCTGCAAGTGACATAGATTAAATTCACCCTCAAGTAGATAGCAAGGCAATGTGCACCAAGTTCTCCCCATCATCGACACAGATCCTCTTCCACCACTTGATTCAGCAAAGCACTCTCCCATGAAAACATCTATGGCAGTACTGCATGTTTAGCCCTGGGTCCTTCAATGCTTCAGAAGATCAATTTTCAGTTTTTCTAAGAACAAGATCTAAGAGGGGAGAAAGTCAGTGTGCAGGGCTTTCAGAAAAGTAAACATCAAAGAAAATTCAGGAAATGTAGTAGGCCTCATTTTCTTCTGATCTTCTACAGAGGTGTCTTTGTTATTCTCTTTTGATACAAGAAAATTCTAGTAGAAAAATAAAAAGAGTCTTAGGTGATCTGTACTTCAGCAAAGCAACAAAACAATAAACTAATAAACAATAAAATAATATACAAATAATAACTAAGAAACAAACTATAGAAGCAAGAACTTTTGGAAAGCAAGAGGTTTTTCTTAAGACATAGTAATTCTTCACATCTGTTTTTCCTTCATTGCCTAATTTGGGTACTGACATCACTGTCTTACTGTCATCCTGTTTCTTTCCATAACTGTTATACAAATGAGTGCTAATTTTGATCTGAAAGAGAAGAAAGAGTCTGAGTGGCATATATTGATTTATTTAACAAATTAGCCATACATTTCCTCTGTAGCCTTTGGCAAGTCAATGAACAGTTCTGTGCCCTAAGCATACAGAAGAGATGCTTCTGGAAAACTTTCAAGTGCCTGAGAAGAAAAACTGCAGAAATGGATTATAAAAATTGCAAAAACTTGTTGTTTCTTCTTGCCTTTCATGAGAGAAATTGCAAGCTGAAAGGAAAGTAAACTGCATCAGCTATCATTTCTGAAATGGTGAGCCAAAGCAATGCCAGAGTCAGGACAAATGGGTCTGTGGAGACTGACCTCTGAAGGCAAACACGTATACAGACCTGCAGCAATCCTTCACACAGATAAACATGTGGTGGTTACACAAGTGTTGTATTTTTAGAAGTAGTGAGTCTGCTATTGGGAAGAAAAAACAACTCATTGATATTTTAGTTTAAAGGCATGTTTGGGAGGGAATATAGATATGATAATTTTTCTTTCAAAACTTGTTTATATAGACCGTTGCACAAAGGAGAGTGTGAAAAGTACAATAAATATATATAAGAATTATATGCTTTATAAATTATATATGGATTTTCTCTCATTCTCCTCTTCTTTGAGGGAGAAAAAGGGAAAGTAGAAGAATAGGAATGGGGATTTAGAGGCTGGATAGGATTTCAGCTGTAGGTCAGATGTGACTGAGGTCTGGAACAAATCTGACCTTTTAGAGGCCTGTTGAACAAGAAAACTGGTAAAAACAAGCTGTAAAACCAGGAGACCTGTTAACTCAAATTTCTGTGCACCGTATGATTCACAGCTGAAGCTAGAGTGAGGTGACCAAGACACAGGGGAAGTCATCTAATCTGTGGTGGCATCTATGGTTCCTCATCCCCCTAGATCCTCATGCAAGGGAGAGGCAGGAGATGTTTTGCTGCTTGTAGCCAACTCCTTGACACCTTCTTGCTGGAGGTTCACTACCTACTTTATGTCTCTGGAAGGACACGCACTGATTAGATGACAACAGTTAATATTTGCATCGGTCATATTAGGTTTATTTGTGTGCCCCAGCATGTTATTAGTACATTCATCATTTGACAGGGAAGATGACAGACCACACATCTCTTCAAATTCCTCCTTAAAGTACCATAGAGCTTGCCCAGGGCACACCTGGATGCACGCTGAGGATGTGATCCATGGCCCTGTTCTCAGAGTGTAAATCTGCCTGATTTCATTGACTTCAGCCCAGCCTCACAGCTGAGTCTAGCCCTATGGTTTCAGCTTTCTAAAGTTCCAGACTGGTTGCTTTTCAAGCAGTAATACTCTCTACAACTTGGCAAGAGGCATAGTCGCACTTCATCCCTTTCAAGAAGACACCTAATTAATTCCATTTTGTTTCTGTTTTTTCTCAGTCCTCATTCTGCTGTAAAGAGAGAGAATACAGTGCAAACAGACAGACACAGACAAATTACTAATTACCCAGCTATCCTCTATTTTACCACGGGCAGATTGTCGATGTGTTCACTCAATTCACTCCTCCTTTTTCCCTGGCAAGGAATGAGCCACAAATCCCCAGTTCCTCCAGGGTCAGACAGAGGGGAAAGGGTCTGCAGGCTTGGATAAAACTAGGGTAGCTAGAGCATCTGAAGATCCCAATTCATGGTGGCAATGGAGAGACATAGGCACTAACGTGGATAAGGGGCAGTAACCTTGTTACATGATCACTTCTGTGTATTTTGGCCATGCTTCTACTACTAAACCGAAGTAAGGAGCAGGAACAGATCTCTGTCCCTGAGGCAAAGTGGCACAGAGTCGTTTAGGTCACCATTTCTTAGCGCTATTATAGAATCATTTCGGTTGGAAGAGAGCATCAAGATCATCAAGTCCAACCATTCACCTAACACTAAAAGTGCACCATTAAAACATGTCCCTGTGTGCCACATCCACATGCCACTTAAATACATCCAAGGTAATGGATTTGTCTTAGAGAGCCCTGGAGTGCCCCAGAACACAGCAAACAGAGATTCTGGAGAGCTGTTAGTAGCACTCCAAGACACATTAACTTTTCTGGCTAACATCACACCATTTACCAAAAGCTTGTAAAATGATTCTGAGATTCACTAGAGGATGTTTCCCCTGCAGGCAGGTGTCAGCATAAACTATCTGAGGAACAGTAGATGTGGGTAACAACAACTTCTTCAATGTGCCTCTGTAGTTTTGGGTGGAAACAGATGGCTACACCTTACAGTGATAAACAAATAGGAGCAAGGATCTTTATTTCAGACACTGAGGCTAGGTGATATGACCCAGCTGCATTCACAGTACTTACCAGTTGTCTCTGGCTCTGTGTCCTGTGCTGTAGCCCAAGGACAAAAGTATTATTTAATGTTTTTCATTTTAAACTCTTGAAATAATGTGAGACCTGTGTAGCCGCCCATGAGATCACAGCAAAGCAGTGGATAGCCATTATTGCCTGGTCTCAGGTATTGGAAGGAATGAAGTTCATTGGGATGACATTTAAGATCTATACAGGGCAGAAAGAACCAATTTAAAGCGGTTACATTCATATTGAGTCTCAGGAGCACTCTCTAGTGAACAACTTCAGTCACAGCCTTGGTAGAGCTTCTTAAAAAAGATAAAAAGAAGTCAGGGAATGATCTAGCAATTAAGGACAGGAATTGAGCAGGTGGTCCAGTGCTGACATCCCTGCCTCCCTTATTTATAACGTGGATGTTCACTGTGAGTCACCTGATCCACTCTGCTCCTCACAGATTTACCAGGCATGTAATTTCTTCCCAGCTCCACCACACAATCAAGATACAAAAAGTAGAACCACAAAAATCTAGTGTTTTAAAAACCTTGTTACAATCTGAATTCAGATCTTTAAACCACTCAGTTGCTTGAAGTCTTGAAGTGTTTACCTTTCTTCCAGAACATTTTCTAACAGACTGAATGCCAGACACCTATAGGCAAATCTGCCTGGACTGCATTAAGCAAAGTGGATTCCAATTTTCAGCCAGCTCCTTTGTGATCCTGTCCATCCTGCCTAGACAACACAATTGTAGGCCTAATCATATGCCTAAACCAAATGAAAGCACAAAGACTCATTCACCAGAGGCCACATAAAACCTGGATAGAATTTCTTCTTTGCACACGGGTAAGAGAGTTTCTTAAAGATATTCCCCTAAAAAAAATTTCCGGAGGTAGGAAAGGAACACCTACATTCCAGAAAGGTGTTGTGAGAACAAATGATCTATAAAGCAATATAAAATATGGTGGTTGCATTTGCTGTTGACAGAAATTGTTGAGGCAGAAGAAGACAGTTGGTTTAAATATGGAAACAGGGATAAAGCATTACACTTGCAGAACGGGAGCCAGATGGAAAGAAATAAAGGAAGGCTTTTGAATTGTGCTCACCTCACTGGGAGCTTTCAGTGCATTTCTGTGATACAAAGTATTAAAACCATCCCTCATGTATGAGCAGGGAATCCTCCCAACTGCTTCTATTCCCTCTGCAGAGATGCTATAGAGCATCTTGCCCAATTATAGTGTACACTTCAAGAAAGGTGTGGAAATACTTAAGATCCTTATAAAAATGATCCACAGATTAAAAAGTGGCCTTGTAACATGAAGCCAGATGACCTCCATCTTCTACTGAACTGCACAGAAGGAACTTGATGATGGAAGGAGGCTTTCTTTCAGCCTTGCTGGCAGAGGAAAAGCAAGATTCAACATGTGAAAACTGAAGTTGTACAAAATAAGATACAAATTCCTATTAGTTAAGTTAATTAAAACATTGAAACTCCTTGTCCAAGTTGTCTCTGTTTTTGTGAAGGACTCACAGTGGTCAGAAGTCTTTCAAAAAAAATTGGGTATCTGTCAGAAAACACATACCTTAATCCAGCTACAATTTGAACGGGTTTGGTGGCCCCTTCTGGCTCCAGAATGAATTATTACAGTTATAAATCTGTGAATACTTGGCACATTTCTGGGTTCAGAGAGAGCAGAAAGCCAAGCAAAGTCCTCAGCATACCAATAACACTTGCAGCTCACAGTTAAGTCTGGTGGAAATCAAAGCTCCTGTGCTAAGCCTACAGCCATTTTCCCTCAGGGCAAGGGTCTGTGAATGTGAACTGTAGACAGTCAGAAATGAGCAGAAGCTAGAATTTTAAGTCTTTGTGAGAAAGAAAATAACTTCAGGCAGTTTACTTGTACGTGCATACAGTTTCTGTGCATTAACCATATACTCTTGTTAAATCTGTAAATAAACCTGTAGTAGAAGACTGCTGCTATTAATGTGTAAGTTCACTCCATGAACTGGAGTGTTAATGAACTTTTCAATCCTTATTAGTATGAAATGTGTTAATTGAGTTAGGCAGGGGAGGAAGCCAATTAATGGGCTAGTGGATAACATCCAGGTTGTGAAATCCCAGCTAATGGGAAGTCAAGTGCCTACAAGATAAGACATCATCCTTTGTCAGGCGCCAAATTTTTTTCTCCCAGCATTAAACCTTTCTTAAGAATTAAAGACCATCCAAGAACTACTAACATGCTTTCTAAATGTTCTGAGAATATGGAGACATCTCAACTTTTCTACACTGTCATTTGTTACAGTTAGAGCGTCAAAATATTCTTTAAAAATAAACTTTTGAAAATAAACTCCACTGTAATCTAAGAAATAAAATAGGAGATGAAATTTAGATTTGGATACATAAATCTCACTTATTATATATACAAATGTATAGTATATATATGTACAGTATATATATAAATACACACAAATACATCCTCTCTAGAATTTCCATGGTCTCCTTTCTTCATGCTACAGAGGAGTATTAGAAGAGCTATGCTAGTTCAGCTGAACAGACTGATCAAGGGGACTGATCAAGGAGTGGATTTATTTCCAAAGAAAGACTGTCCAGATATTCTTCTTCTTTTGTTTTTGCCTTATCTTTATCTCCCTGTCTTCTAAATCATCAGGCTTCAGGCACAGCCAGGCTTAGGACCATAACTGGAATGGATTCCTTCTCTCAGAAGTTGCAAGGGCCACCTTTCTTAGATGTGTCTTGCTTATGTGTGCAGAGATTAGCTAATCTGGAACTTGGAAGAAATTCCTCCCTTTCTCCCTCTAGTAAGATTAGCAGGAATGTGGGGACAGCAGAAGAGGTTACTTTCGGCTAGACCATGGGGCATGGATTACCTGTTAGCATTAATCGAATAACTGTTCTCAAAGATATTTGGGGCTGCAAGTATTGGTAACACTGCTATTCCTCTTGCTTTCTCTTGAGCAACACAAGATAGTGATCAGAGACTACGTGACTGGTCTCTGCATGGATGTATCTAGATTATACTTGATGGCTTGTGACAGACATAGCTGAGGCAGCCAAACAGCCTTTTCCCAAAGTGACACTGTGCATTCCACTGTGTGATTAGGGCATTTTAGCAACTGGGGACATTTAAAAATCATTTTTGCTTTGTGTTTAATTCTGTGAATGTGACAATAGTTTCCTCCTTGTTCCTCCTTTAATAATCCCCCTGGTCTTCAACTGTATGAAACTAAAAAAAAGGAGAGATTGTATGACAAGGTCACATATTTAGGATTTTTCTTGGCATGAGTCATATTTTTATCCTTATAAACACACATTTCACACTAAATTCATCAATCTCAGAGAGAATAAAACTCTTACCAACAGGGAATATACTACTTTTCCCTGTTCCTAAGACACTGTAAACGGAGGGGGCTCAGTCTTGCTGCCATGGTTAGCTGGAGACAAGAGGAATAAGGTCCAGGAACATTTCCGATGTACTTGGTGAACCAGACAGTGATAAACCAGGCTGGCCTTTCCATACTCTGGAAGAGAGTAAATTGATTTTCTGGTAAAATATGAAGGATAGTATGATTTTTGTCTCGAGTTCTCTTCCTTTCTTTTCTGCAGCTTTGCACACGTCAAGGTTTCTATGGGTCTCAATAGCTGAACGGACTCAAGAACATGTGTTCTTCTTAATCAGCAGTCAGGGCGATGCTGAGACAATCCACGCACAGCCCCTGAGAGCTCAGAGTGCCCAGCAGCAGGCTTGCATTTGATGAGTTTGAATTTACTTCTTCCTGCAGCTGTTGAGATTTTAGCCCCTGAGTTTATTACATTGTGCATGAGCCCAGAACTCACATGAAGTTTAAAAATCAACAAATGAATTTAGTGTCTCAAAAAATACATAAGAAAAGACAGGGAACACTTGGGGGGAGAAGTAAAATATAGCTCTGCCCTTCATTTTCTTTACGAGCTTAGGTGGGTTATTTCACCCCCAGTCTCTCTGTTACTCTTTCACCTCTCTTGTCTGTTCAAGTGCAGACACCCTTAAGACAAAAACAGTCTTCTTCTATTATAATCAAACAGTTCCTTGCAAAACAGTACATATGCATCTACATATATATTCCACATATTATGGAATATATAAAACATATACATACAAGATATACATATATATACATATTTCATATATATTCCATATATATATTCCACATTTATTTATATAACTAAAATAATTACCTTACCATGCTGGTAACACATTTCATTTTGTTCCTACTAAAGGCAATTGTAATTAAGTACTGCAATTTTATTATCATAAAGTCTTTGTTAACTCACAATCATTTATTATGTCTAAAAGGCCTAATTCTTGTGTGTAGTATGCTATTAGATGAAATTTTTGAAGAAAAATAGTTGATTCCCCCACTGCCCAACAGTTTTGGGGTAACATCAGGAACAATATGCTATTTGTTAAAAGTGATCAGAGTCTAGTTTGGCTAGCTTTATAAGGATTTATACCACACTGAAATTAAAGATGCTACTCAGGACATGACTCTCACTAGGAGCCAGGGCACTGCAGGGCACATCTCCACTAGGCAAAGGATAAATGTATATAAATTTATGAGCTATGCCAGAGGAACTACCTCTGGAAATATCATAAAAATAACCAAGTAAGTATGTCTCTGTTTCCTGATTAATTAGCATTGCCAACAGACCAAGGAAATTAGCTTATGTCCTGTGATGAATTAATACTGTCCTGTTTGCAGGGTCCAACTGGGTATATCTGCCAAGCACTATGTAACGCTATATAAATATTCCAGCTAATTTATCATGATGCATGGTATAGATGCATCCAGAATCAAGTTCTGAAGATTGATCAGTCTTGTCTTTTAATCACAAGCCATTTATCTGTGTAGTTCAGGAAGGAAAATGTTCACCAACTACTACATCACTGTTGTGGTTTATACCAGCAAGCAGCTAAGCACCATACAGACGTTCACTCACTTCCCCCTCCCAGTGGGAAGAGGGAGAGAACTGGGAAAAAAACAGCAAGGTAGAGCTTGAGGGTTGAAATAAAAAAAAAAACAAAAAACTATTTACTAAGACAGAAAAGGAAGAGAAAAGGAAAATAATAATGGCAATGATAATTATTTGTATATATATATATATGAAACAAGTGATGCCCAACATAACTGCTCACCACCTGCCCACCGATGCCCAGCCAGTTCCCAGGCAGCGGCTGCCCCTAACTAACTCCCCACAGTTTTTAAAGCTTTCTCACATGACATCATATATTATGGAATATTCCTTTTGCCAGTTTAGGTCAGCTGCCCAGGTTCTGTCCCCTCCCAGCAACTTGTGCCCCCTTGGTGTCCCTCGCTGGCAGGAGAGTACGAGAAGCTGAGAAACAGAAATGTCCTTGGCTCTGCACAGCACTGCTCAGCAACAACAACAACAAAAAAACACCGAAGTGGTATCAACACTGTTTTTCTCCTCGGGCCAAAACATAGCATCATACCAGACACTACGAAGAAAATCAACTCAACCTCAGCTGAAACCAGGACACAAGGCTATCTATCTGGTCTTTTGGGTATGCATTGTTATCAGCCATAACTAGTTTTGTTATCAAAATTAACAGCTCTGTGCAAGCGTGTAGAGAAATATCTTAAATGAAATCTCCTAATGAATTAATTTTAGGTTTGTTTAAACAGAACTAGATTGCCCAGTAGTAGCAAGGTATCCATTTTTTAACACTGAGCTGAAATCACTAGCATGGTAAAAGACAAATGACTGCATCTGAACCTGGGCTTCTAATGATTCAAAAAGAGATGAGGAGAACTTTTGCTTTCTGCTTTTCCAATAGTACTTTGGTCAAATACTTTTCTGTATCAGGGTATTTTTGAGCTGTTTAGTGGTAAAACAAAACAAAACAGCACAAAATAAGAAATGGTTATTTCCTTCTGCACATAATTAATAAATTATGTGCTAGTCTCTTGGACATATTTGTCCAGAAGGAGTTGCCTAGTTGCATACCCATAAGCGATTGCTATAATGGA
>VXAV01002376.1:198817-210783 GCA_013399715.1 Alectura lathami | reverse complement strand
TAGCATTACAGGCATTTTTATAACATGGATGGGAAATTAGAAATGGGTGGAGGTGCAGAAAGCAAACACGTATTTGTAAAGTAAAAATGAAACACAGTTGTAAAAATACGCTATAAAGTCAGTGAGAAATAAAGAAACTGTGGCAAAAGGCAGGGAGAGATGCTTGAAGATATACGAAGAAATAGCAAAGAATAAAATGAGGAAGAATCATGAAAGTGTTTACACCATTATTTTAATCTTTCCCTTGGAGATGGAAAAATAATTCCTTAAAAAATGTGGTAAGTGTGGCTGAGAATTGCCTGCTTGAGCCTAATGATACCAGGCAGGCATGGTTTCTGTTTGGCTACATTTCTTGGGCACAGAAGAACACTGTGTTATAATGCCCTGCTAGATAAAGACATGCTGAAATTCGTGAGGCTGTTAGTTGAACCTAATCCCACACTGGCCAAAGCTGTTACTACAGCAAGCCAGGTTGAATTCTCTATTAATAATGCAAAGATGTCATTGCATCCCAAAAGAGATTCTCAGCACAGCTTGTAGGAGGGATTAATAATATTCATGCTATTAGAAGCAGACCTAAACAGAGACATTGTCTACTGTATAATACTGTTGTATATATATACTGTTGTAAAAGTAGAAAGACTTTTACCTACAGGGCATTTGAAACACCAAAGAAAGGACCCCCTCAGATTTTCTCTCAATTTTCCATTGAAAATTAAAATTTGGATTTTCATTTAGATGAAATTCTTATGGATACATTCTTGGCCTTGAACAGCATAGTGGAGAAGAAGATATTTTTTAAAGTGAAGGTTTACTTTTGGGCATATTTTCTTGTGCCCTGATGACACATTAATGGGCTTGTTGGAGACCCTATGACTTTAATGGGACAGGACTGAGGTTGGTGTGTAAATATCCTCAAGCCAGGGTAAAAAGCATACTTCTCAACCTTCTGAAAGAGAAGACTTTTGGTGCAAATACAAAAATTATGACTTTACATAGTTCCTTCTTATCTTTCTATTTTTTTTTTCTTTTTTCTTTTCTGAAGGTCTTATTAATTAGCCAGTGGATTTTGGGAATAATATATTACACTTTCTACTACTGTGCATGAATTTCTGTACAAAAGTTATGTTCCCAAGAGGAAAGGGTTGAAGAAGACAGGAAGACTTTATGCTTTATGTCTTTATGAATGTGAGGGACCATGAAGACAGGGAAAACAAGCTTAGTATTGGGGTAGAATCAACTATTTTCAAAAGAAATGTAGCTCCTTCTTTATGTGATATTATTAAGCAGTCTTAAAATTGTTGCTAGCCCTTCATGCATCCAATTAAGAAAGGCAATTTCACTCCGACACAGAAGCCTCTCACACTGGAGTGAGGCTTGAGCCAGTCCCCTATTTACAAGTGTCTGCCCCTGTACACTCCCTAAAATAAGAATAATTGAAAAAAGATCCTGTCCTTTTCTCTCCTCTTCACAGAGATGAATGGAGCATAGTCCTGACTTTCAAAAGATTTTACAGAAACATCCTGTTGAGTTCATGTGTTCCTTTAAGAGGTGCTGATATGGCATAAGAAGCTGTGGGTGAATAACACAAGAGCAGATCTCTGAGAAGCATCTGAGCAGCACGACGTAAATACTGAGATGCAGCTAAAGTGGTCCTTTGGACTCTAAATCCTCTAAACAAACACAGAATCTGACTGAGCCTTATGACCTCTAAATCTGGGCACAGGTAAATCTCATCTCAACAAATTCAATTAACAAAATAGTTTTTTTTTTTTTTTCTTAGTAAATGAAAGCTCTTTGGACAATGTCAAGGCCTGAAAATATATGATAGGATCAAAAAAGTACAGTGAAATGTTTTCTTAAAGTACTTTAAAGTAAATGCAATTTGTTTTTCAGTTAGTTCAATGGCTCCCGTGATAGGTATTCCTCCTGGCTTTCCTCTTACTACCGGATGCTTAGGAAAAAATAGGTCTATGTTCAGTTCAATATGGAACAGGAGGTAGTTCCCTTGAACTACCTTGAGCTTAGTTAAAAAAAAACACTTATTTAGAGTCGAGATTTTTGTAAGGAATACTTCAGAGACTGCTGGCATTGAGAGGGTACAATCAGGAAAAGATAACAGACTGCAATTAATTTTATGATGCTGAGGGAATTTTAGTGAAGTTAAATAAATAGAGTTCTTGGGCAAATGGAAGTCAAACTTTCAATTATTCTAAAATAGATTCTGGCTCATTCGATCCAGCTGACACTCTGATGTTTAAATCTTTGCAGACGCTATGTAAGAACTGAAACAAAGCCAACTACACCCCCTCTGCTCTTGCAAATGCAGAAGTAGAGATATCCAAACAGTAAGAGGACCAGCTCATTCAAGAAGGAAATTTGTAAAGATAACATGAACAGTGGGTGTCATTAAAAGTCAAATGACTGCTTTTAGATGTTGTTGGTGAGGGTTATCAGGAGGCAAATATGGCACATTAGATTATGCAACCTTGTTCCAGGGTTTTGCTGTGTTTTCTTGTCTTAAGAAAAGCACGTTTTTCTCCCTGATAAAACTAAGACCATGTTCAAAAGACCTGATTTGGCACAAAAAAAAAAAAAAAAATTAAGAAAAAGGCAACACCCATAGTAATAAAATTCTAGTTGGTTCTAGTTAAAAACTTTTTCAAAACCTTATGCAACATGTTACTTTCATATATTGACAAGATAGAGATCTGAATAGAAATTTCAGTATAGTTTAGTTATCCAATATATAATATGATGAGGAGGAGACTAAACAGACAACAAACAGGTGGGCTGTGAATTGCGGGTGAAATTCTTTCAGTGAAATTAGGGTGATGGCCCTTTATAACAAGATTCTGGAAACTAATCTAATGCTCCAGAAGGATAATTAATCCTTTATTTAGATTCATAACAGTATTATTCTGAATGTATCAAACACCAGTAAGAGCTGCTTACTACATTTAAAAAGCCATCAAATAACAAAAAACTAAGCATTTCCTGAAGAAAATGAAATGTTAGCTGTTCCCTAAATGAAGGTTGTATGTGTATCTTGCAGGGCTTTTTTTCCCTTTGCATTTCCGCACAGCAAGTGAAGTTCTGTGTTATCCTAAGCTGAATTTCCTGATTGCAAAGAAGGCAATTTAAAAAAAAAATATCTGTGATTCACCTAAGGCTGGTGAATATCATGACATTCTAACTCATTCTATAAATATACCATTGAATGATGCAGGACTGCGGCCAAATAAAGTGCTGTCTGATGGATTTGTAAGTACATAGGAAGGTGGATCAGCTGAAAAAAGTTGTTATCTGAAAAAGGATTGACTTCCAAGGCTGCCTGTGAAATAGCTTTAGCCAAGAAATATGTGCGAGAACAAGAAAGGAAAACCACCAGATGACAAAACGGGATGGATAAAGTGCATGACACAAGAAAACAAAAAGCTTTCCTTAAAACTCCACTGTCATAACATATTCCTCCGCTGGGTCCATGAACAAAACACTTCACAGGAAGTGCAACGCAAGAGCAGGAGGTCGGCGAAAGTTATAGATGGGGAAGCAAATGCAGCTGCTGTAGATAGAAAATGGGAGGTTCAGAACAGGGTATACAGCACAGAACTGTGCATAGGAGCAGTGATGAGCACAGGACAGGAAAGTGCATAGGGACGAGCACATTCTGGACTAAGCTGAGCTGGGTAAAACTGAAGCGTTCTAACAGACAAACTACTTTAAGAAAAAAATGATGTCACTCTTTTTACATTGCAAAAATGTGGTCTAGCATACCCTGGTGATGGGGAGTGCAGATACAGTGATAGGGCCAGAAGAGCTATGCTTGAGGTTAACTGAATGCCTAACATGTGTGTCCAAGTGGGAGGAAGCTGTGGTGAGACAAGAAATGAGAGAAATAATTCATTTAGTGTCTGGCATGATGACTGTGAATTTCTTTAAAGATGATTTCTGTGTATCGTGTAGGTTTGTGGGCTTTTGTGTCTTTCTTTATTGCTGCTACAAAGAAGTACATCTCTTTGCTAGGACTAAATTATGATCACTTCAGCTTTGTGACTATTAATCAAGGGAAGGCATTTGCAAGCCTTTCCCAGCCACACATCCTTGGAGGGTTTTGAAAGCTATAGAATGCAGTTTGTTATCTGCCATTACAAGGCTGTGCCAAGTTCCATGATGCAGTGAAAGCTCAGTCATATGCTGCAGCTGACACTTTCCCACTGACCTCAGCTTGTTATACTGCATAAACAGAAGCTATTTGCAAGTCTGTATGGTTCCTGGAGCAGGGTTATGCTGAAGGCAGTGCAAGAGAGTTTTTTACATTTGTGCAAGGTTCAAAGCAAACAAGGTACTTTTTTGGTCGCTTCAACAGATGAGACTGTCATATCCTCAGATCACCCTGTAAATAAACAACAGACGTAGAGGATTGCTGTATAAGGCTGCAGTTAAAGGACTGAAATCTGACAGCAGACACTGCCTCTCAGCCATGCACACCTTTAACTATGCTTAATTGCTGGCAAGTTTCAGTTTAAAGCATGCCTGGCTGCTGGTGAATTGACACCCAGACTTGGAGACACAGGCCTGCAAAGGAAAGGCACTGAGGCAAAGGATGAAGAAATAATTCACTGGGCAAAGCCTATCAGCAACACAACAGGTTCTGAGAGAAGACAGGGCCCTAGGAGTGGGTAGTGGGCATGGGGCCCTGCCACAGACTCTGCCTGGGCTGGTGGCAGTCAGTGGTCAGGGAAAGGGATTGAAAGGAACAGCTTGCAGGTTGCTGGGAGCCACCAGAGATCTGGAACAGATGGTGGGCAGGGTGTTGTTTTGTTACCTACTCCCCCTTGGTGGTAAATGTGAAGGACTAGAAAAAGAACGATGGGATATATTGGGAGGGAGCAGATTTACTAGGAACTTGTGAGCAGGGGAGCACTAACGTTCTGCTACTTCCCTGAGCTGATCTGATCCTGGAGTGCGCAGCTCCTCTCCTCCCTGCCTGTCCTGCTCTTAGGACCTACAAAATAGGCAGGGGGGCCATGCCACCCTTTACTGGGACACTTCATCTCCTCTCTTCCCCCTGTGATCTGCCAACGTAAACAACTGCCTACTTTTACCTAAACTGAAAACCAGATCTGCCTCTAATCATGTTGGGTGACTGCTGACATGTGTAGAGTTTGATATTTTGATAATATTATATGTCTGTGATAATGCTTCATTACAGTTATGTCTATGGCTATAATTCTTTCAACACAGTCACTTTTGTACAGTCCTTTGAGTTGCAGGAAAGCCTCGTAAAGCCAAGCTTTTTGCAATGGTCACATTACAATTGAGAAGATTTGGAATTAATCACTATTTGATATACCTCTGAGAAAGAGCTGGCAATGCATTTATTTCTCTTGCATTTACTTCTACAGAGAATTGTCTGTGTGCTTGAGGGAAAGAGAGAAGATTTAAAAATATATATTTTCCCCTGTCCAGTTTTACCTGTAATTTGAAATGATTACATGTTTGTTATCATGCAATATTCTACTCCTCCATTTTACAGACTTGGTTATTTACCTAATCACTTACCTAGCCAGAGAGGAGATCATTATTACTTGCAAATGACTGCTGACCAGTAGCTGGCTGTACTATGAATCTGTGGGGTTTCATTCTCTGTGTCTAGAAAAACGGATGCTAGATTGTGATTTTAGTTCAATTTCTACAAAATAATTGGTCTTGTGATTTGAACTTGTTCTTTTTTCTGAATGATCAAAACCAGCAGCTGACCTTATCTCCCAGAGAATGTAAATTCTCTGCTTATGTCCTGCATACAGCTTGTGAATTCACAAATCTCTAGAGAGCTGCTAAAAATGAAAATTTAGAGCTGGTTTGAAGATGCAATTGGAGACCTATAAAATCTTTACAAATATTTCCAATTTTTTTTGAAGTAACAGTTTCCTTTGGGTTAATGAAAACATTTAATTTGTTACATGAAATTTCCTTGCTATATGATACGCATTGTGATGATGTTAACTAATTTTTATTAATCACATAAAGTAAATTTAAAGCAGCTTCAGAAATGGAGCATTCTGGCAGGGGAAAATATTACCAGTATTTTTGAGGCCAAGATAGTAACAGTATGTGCAAAGTTTCCCAATGTTTTCTAGAAATTTCTTCAGAGATTTCTGGATCGTGAGGCCAAACTGTAAACTGTGCCTTTACTGTGAATCCTAAAAATAGCAAACTATGTCAGAAAATATATTACTATTCTGCAAAGAAGGCAGGGATGGAGTGGTTTTTCTGAAGATCCTAGGCCTAGCCTAAAACTAGTTTCTATAGATGTTCATTTTTTAACAAGTGCCTGACGCGTTCAATATGCAGCATTTTCAAAGATGAACATTTTGAGATTGCTAGGACATATATCCTTGTAATTCTGAGCATGTGGGACTCTGGGCCATACAGACTCTTGTCCTGTTGCTTGTTTTGGGAGATATGGGTGTGCAAATCTACACAGGAGCAACTGGAACTGTGGTGTCTTAATCCTTATTGAGAATTGTAAGAATGTTTTACTTATGCAATCTTATCATTAGACCATCATCAGTAGTCAAGACACAACTGTAATCCTTTTAAAAGTAGTCATGATTATGGCCTCTCGCTTCATTTCTGTTCACTTTACTACTGATGTTTGGCCTCAAGGCAGGGTCTCCAGATGGTACAATGTCTGCTCACTAACACTGTTATTTCAAAACATTACGCATGGGTGATATTTCTCCTGCAGTAAGGCCTTTACTAATTATATTCACACCAAATACACATATATTCTGTCATCTCAACAGTGTTTTGTATAATTTTGATTCAAAATCCAGCAACCAAAGTGTGGCATAACTCAGTGTGTTCTCTCTCAAAATGCTTTCCAAGGCCTGAATGTTGCAACTGGAGTTACAAGAGTTAGGGCTTGCAAGGCTGTCATGCCAAAGCAAACCTGCAGAGCACAGAGGTTCAAGTATCTCCTTGTGTGCAGAGTTCATCTTAAATGAATGCAGATGTTGTGTACACAGATTGTAATGTTCGTGCCACTATTTGCTAGCAGAATGGCAGGAACTTTCCCTAACTGCATGGAGGTTTGTGTCTGAATTTCCATTATAGTTGATATAGAGATGTTCATCTCAGACCTAAAGCAGGTCTCATGATGCATGTCTGAACATTGTTGTTCCACAACATCTCTACAAGGAACTCCCTATAAACATCTAAAATCAGATGAAGTGAATGCCTCCTCTCTCTACAGCACTGCTACCATTATCACCATCAAAATCTTTGAGCAGGTACCTGTAGGTTTGAGACAGAGCTGCAGACCTCTTATTTCTCATATTAATCTGGTCTATCCCAACTTATTATTTTAATTTCTTGCTTTATGTGGAGTGGGAGAGATTTGTAAAGACTGATGTCTACTGTGCAGAAGCAGTATCTCAGGTGTGAAGTGGAAGACACAAGGACAGAGAGCTTGAAATGGCAATAGCTTCAGTTCTTCCTGTCGCTGGCCCTGTTAGTGTTTAACCCATGGTAAAGAAAACCCAAGCAGGAACTAGATCGATTGCTTTCTGTGTTCCTAGTGAGTATCCAAACCACCAACCTTTTTATTAAAATCTCTTTCCCATTTTGAATTTATCCAACTCATCCATCTTGGGCCTGATTTTTTTTTTTTTTTTTTCTAGCAGATGTTAAATCAAAACCAACTTTTTGTTTGCAAGAAGCTTTGTTTTGTTTTGATGATTCAGCGTAGTTTGAAAAACATTCCCAATCAACTTAGATAAGCAAAGAAAAAGTAGTGTGGGGAAAATGTGATTGAGAGAGTAGTAACCTGGTATATTACAATGTCAGCTGCTGTTCTTTCACTTTCTAAATTAAATATTCATGATCCTTTTTTCACTGAGGTGTTCGGACTAGAGATGGATCTTTTCTTTCTCAACAAACCTTTCATCCTTTTACTGACATTTATTCTTCTTTTATTCAATTAACCCAGAAAGAAAGCTTCTGGCAAGGCAAGTCAGCTGTTGTCTGCCAAAAAGAGACATACAAATCTTGTCACATAGCTTTTATTTTTATGGTCAGGAACCCTCAGGCCTGGTATTAAGGCAACTTAGGCTTGTGTGGAACTTTACTGTCTCCTGCACAATCTGAAATAAGATTACATGATGGAGAAGATCAATTTACTGAGGACATTTAAGCTCAGAATATTAAGCTTTTTGTGCAATCACATCTCCTCTCTAGCTGTGTGGCAGAAAAGCTAGCCACAAGATCCTTGACAAATTAGATATTACCACATCTAACTGTGTATATTTAAGCTTATCAAACTGAATCGTTGCATTGTAGCTATGCTCTTATGCAGACAAGGACTCCATTTAATAAATGCAGTGCCATTTAATAGTAATTAATCACCCAACTAAAATGTCACATTAAGGTCAAAGAGACCAGAAGACAAAAAGAAGAGAACATTAAATTCAGCGGACAAACATAGGAAAGGAGAATATAGAGCCAAAGAAAGTTCTGGGACATTGGCACTGGTAAAACATTTGATCCAAACTTCTTAACTTTCTGTTCAGTTGAGGAGTAATCACATTCGTGTGGTTCAAAGCAAGGTCATTTTTGAAACTTTTAAATGAAATTTCCACTTTGTGGGTGCAGTGACAGCCCATTGCAAGCTTGGAATTGTTGGTGCATTTTACAGATGTTACATTCTCAGTATTTGCCATTTCCTTTCTCCCTGCTTTTCTCATTTTTTTTTTTTTTTTCTTTTTTCTATTATGATACTCTTCATTGGGGAAGAATTTTTCTCAACATATCCTGAAATAGAAACATTTTGGAAATGCAGCTTCTCTGAGGAGGAATGAAATAAGAATGAGTATTATACAAATGAGGAGAGAATAAAATACAATCTCCGGTTATGTACCTTACTAATTTGAGAACCAATTTAGAAATAATTTCCTCCTAACATTTGAAAATCATGACATAGTTCAAAAGCATGCCTCAGTAGTTTTTGATATAACTGCTATTGGAGCTAGAGATAGTGTTGAGAAGTTCAGTCTTACGGAGTATATAATACAGAATTTGATTTCATGTTAGATTTGTGTAACGCTTTAGCATTCAAAAGCAAAAAAAATAAAATTACTGGGTTGTATAAGAAGATTATACATGACCAATATTTACCTTGTAAAAATAAACTCTAAATAGAGGGCTCTATTTCAGTGTAAGCACATTTACCACCTGCAGAAGTAAAAATTTAGGGATTTCCCTGTATTGAATATGGAAGGTTATAGAAAAGGTAAATATCCATTGTTAATTTCACTTCTTCAAGATGGCATTTATCAACTTCAGTATAAGCATATTAGTAGTTTTTATGTGTGTGGCATTATGTGTATATACTTACATTCTTTCTCACTTGATGTCCTTTATCTTTTCCTTTCTTTTACAAAATGCAGAAGCAATCAAGAATTATCTGCTTTTAAAAGGCATTTTTTGAAATGCCATGCACTAAATATACTACTTTCTGCGCATGAAGTAATGAGCTAGCAGAATAGTCAAGCATGAAAATGTAGTATTGTCAGCAGACATTACAGAATTCAGAAAAAAATGCTTTTAAATATTTTCTATCATTTCTTCTTCCTGTTCCAGAGTTTCATGTCCAAGAATTTTTGTATTAGTATTGTGAAAAAGAGTAATTTTTCAAAAATTACTCTACATTTGGCAAGATCTATCTTTATAACTTCTGCTTCAGTCCAAAGAATTTTGGCCTCTTCAAAACTTAAATATTATCTTTCAAAACTGTGTAACTCTGACTTTGTCAGGAAATATGTCCGTTTTCTCAAATAACCTTTTATTTCGTTACCTTTTACAGGAAAAAATTCTGATCGGCCAAACAATTATAAGTGATTTGTTCAAATATGAAAGACCAAACTCACAATAATAAATTATTTGGTGTTGATTGCTCACTCTTACCTACACAATAAATATTAACTTACTACTTGTCATGGCTGTGACCCATCCAGGCAAATATTTTTGTGCATGAAACAGAACCTCAGTTTACAACGCTGGTTACCACACATAGATGTACACTTCAGTCTCAAATAAAGATATTGACAATGGAAGATTTGACAGATCTGATGTCAAAATCTGAGTGAATCTTATAGACAAGATGAAAAAAATACCATTCTCTTTGTTTTGTCAATTTGTGCTGCTTTGCAGAAGAGCACATTTTTTCTTCACACAGTTCACTGTAATTTCTCTCACCTTCTGCGGAAATCCTATAGACAAGAGTCTCTCCCTTACTCAGCCCTGACAGTCCTCCAAGAAAATCTCTCCTTTGCATGTTTGGCAGGATGGATTAAAAGATTACAGTGTTTATTTCATAATCCGGTGGTTTCCAAACTGTGGTCTGCATTCCAACCTAGCAAGGCCATCTTTAGCAGTGCTTGGCTAGCCCTGTTCTGCAGCAGACCCTGTGCTCGCATGTATGAATGAGCAAAGTAGAAAAAAAAAAAAAAAAAGGACCTAGGACCTGCTCTCATGAAACATGTCAATGAGTAAGAGAAATGAGTTACCTGGGCAACCTCAATGCTAGAGATTCACAGGGCTCGAAAGTAACTTCTGAAATGTAATTCTAATTTTTGTGCTCGGTTTATTAAAAACAAACTACCAAAACAACCCTGTCATGTGGAAAAGTGTAAGGCACAAAAATATGTTGTAAGCAGTTTGTCTTTAAACCTTAATTTGTGCTTTATTTGAGCAAAAGAACATTTGCCCACAGTGATAGCTGTAACAGCAGGCAATTTGCCTTGTTTAGGTTATTTTGAGCAGCTCCTGGAAAGCTAGTCATTTTGTAAGTGTATTTTACAGCTTATAGTACAGGAAGTTTGCAAACTTTGGACTGAAGTAGAATATCCACCAACATTTACAACTCCGCTGCTCCTCAGCATCCCTATAATGACTGTCTGTTGCCTTCTACTTGTTTCTGGCATTTATCTTTTCACACACCCTGGCTCTGGCTCTTCTCTTTTTCTCTGGATTCATCTTTGGTTTCTGCCAGTCATTCCTATTTCCTGCCCTTGCTCATCTTTCCAACTCCTATAAACCTGCTGCATCTCTAAATATGCCTCCTACATCCCCTGGCTCTGTGGGCCAGTCATTTTCCTCTGTTGCGTGTCCGCCTGGAGTACACTGAAAGTGGAGGAGCTTTGCTGTCACTTCTGTCCTTTCTGGAGCCCTCTCTCCCACTATCTGTTCCTTCAAGGAAAGCTTTGTTCAGCTCCTTGTAGCTCTAAATTGAAACATGCTTTTCTGACAGACTTCTCAGGGAGTAACTAATTCCTGTATGTTCACTCTGAGCATATGAGTTTTTGTGCTTTGGCTAAATATAGGTTTAAGTTGCTTCAGTAACTTTGGGTAACCTTGCCAAAACACTGTAAGCAAATGTTCTGATGGGTGGTTTTTGCTCTTGCTGTGTTGGTTCTAGCAATTTTGTCTGTAACATGTTTGTCTACTGGAAATACAGAGAGAAGAACTCTGTGATTTATTATGAATGGCTTCCTATAACATCCAAGTCTGAACATGTCACAGGGAATAGATTTCTTTCTTTATATTCCATATATTTGAAGAGATTTAGAAAATTGTTCTTTGCAAAAAAAACCAAAAACAAAAACAAAGCCAAAAAAAACTACTGAGCAAAAATCACTTTATAAAAGATATATTTTTCTTCTGTCATAAGGTTTGGCACTGGTGTATAAAACATTGTGCTGTATTTTCTTTCACAACAATGACAAGGGCTGCAACAAGGTGCCTTCACTTTCTGTGTCAGATTTGCCAGCTTTTCCATGGAGTTGTTGCTAGAAGCTGGGGCTTTCTAAACCCAAAGAGATACAGAGTAGTTTGCTCTCTAAATGAAATGCAGCTTGACTTCCATCTTCCAACCAAATGTCACTGTGGCAGGGAAAAAAAAA
>VXAV01002376.1:127584-177112 GCA_013399715.1 Alectura lathami | reverse complement strand
AGGAGCAACAAATGTTTTATTATGTAAAGGAAGCAAACATGATTGGTGCATTTTTTTCAGTATAGGGACACAAGCATGCTATTTTCTACAGCTGTCAGTCCACCACCTTTCATAAGAGCTGTGTTTATGTGTATATATTTGTTTTAAGGAATTGCCTTGTCTTTGTAGCAAAGTGTAATTAATGAAAGAGAACTGTACGTGAAGTTCTTGAGGAGACTTTGCTGTAGACAATCCATTTCATTGGATTCACAGTATGTCTTGTAGAAGAAGAAGCTTTAATAAATCAGAACTAACAAGAAAATGACTGAAAAAATTGTCTAGACCTCTTTATCCATTTCTGACAATTTATCATAATACAGTTTTTCTATAGGAAAGTATAACCCTTTCTAAGCAACACCATTAGATCCCAACCTTAAAAAATTAACTGTATGTCACCAACCCAAGCATTACAGTTCAGTACTCATGCTTCTGAGAATAATATGTATAGAAACAAAAAGTGAGATAACAACAGTATGGGTAGTGAAATATCTGAATCATATGTGAATTATTGATTGCAAGCCCAAGCCTCACATCCTGATTAATAAAAAAATTACCACAGCTGCACACAGAGTTGGCAACAAACCCTAAAACTATTTGAAGCTCACCTGGTTTGGGATTTGCTCTAAACTGGAACACATGCCTAACCACCTGAAAAGTTCTATCTTTTGTACAAACTGTTGTACATAGGATTACTTTAACTGAACTTTGACAAATTTATGGCTGTGAAATAAAATCAGACAAACTTATTTAGCAAAGCTAATCTCAGAATAATGGAATAGAATTCAGCAGTTGCAAGCAGGTTTCCTTTAAAACCTAGGGTTCATTTTGGACTTCAAATTTAGTATAAAGATTAGTGATGGAGTTCTGCATGACTCCATGCTCAAGAGCATAAGTGCAATCCAGTTCTGAAGAACCCAACATTTTTACAATAATCATCCTTTCAACTTTAATTTAATCTGGACACCAGTTGAAGACGCAAAGCTTCTGCAAGATGTGCATGCTATGTAGGCTCTGAGAGAATCATTAACTCATATCCATGAACATATTTTTATATGGAAAACACACTTTTTTTTCCCTCTCCTTTATACACTAAGATTCTCACCAAGGTGTTTGTTGTCACTCAGGAAGCAATTTTAAAGCGTTTTAGTTAATTCAATAAGCAAATTTTCGGAACAGCAGTGATGTCTTCAGAATATTACCTGGCTACAGTGTTGTTTTGAGATGTTTCTGTATATTAGTTGCTGAAACATCCTTTTAATCTCCTTAAGCTCTTTCTTGTGCAGAGC
Source organism: Alectura lathami (assembly GCA_013399715.1). NCBI lineage: Eukaryota > Metazoa > Chordata > Aves > Galliformes > Megapodiidae > Alectura > Alectura lathami. The sequence continues at coordinate 175,787 of VXAV01002376.1, read as the reverse complement.
TTTTGCAAGAAAGGAAGTTAAAAATCCTTTCAGAGTAATCAGAAATGGGACATTCGGGAGAGGGAAAGCTATTTCTGTTAACTTCCTGCATGAGGTATTAATCGTAACCTCCTTTGACATTTCTGTAGAGATCTGTTCAGGCAGGCTAACAGGAGTCTAGTGTTAGTATAAACAATACATGGATTAATGTGAGCCAATTGATACTCGAATTGAACCTATAAAAGTGTTTTGCTAGCTGAATACTGACCAATATGACTATATCTCTTTGAGGTCTTAGTGTCGGTGATGACAGAGCTTAATGAACAGTAGTAGTATTGGGGTCTTTGAGAAATAGTGAATCAAAATAGAAGGCATCCTATAATGTCTGTTTAGGACCTAGTGAAGAGGTATAGCCAAAAAGTACATGGAATTGTGCAATTATTATTTGCACATTTATATTGTTTCCAGATTGTTTTCTTCCAGACTTTTCATGTTATGTAGAAATCATTGCATTTTTACTCATTCTGATTACTTTAATGCACTCTATTATGGTTCTAGTTGAATCGCTTCCATTCTACAAAGACATTCTGAAAATGTTTGTTAGCGTTTCACAGAAAATAATACCTGCAATTTGAGTCTTTTTGTGTGAACTTTTCATACACTTACAATAAATGTATCTTCTTTTAAAACAGGAATAAGGAAAATGATTTGACAAAAATAGAACTGACCTAGAGCTTTATGCAAAAGTGAAATCAAATGTTGTAACTCACTAAAATCTGATTTAAAATAATACATAAATTTAATATGTTAATATTGGGAGAAAAACATACCATCTTTGTTGTACTTAAAATAAGGGTTGCAAGAGGGACTATTCTATATGACCTACAGCTTGAACTATTCTGCAGTTGGACTCGATGATCTCGAACCTTCAAACTGAACTGCTTACTGAACTACAGCCTTATTTCGGGGGGCTGGATTTGGTTCAGATAAACATCCAGAGTTTTAGATGCTTATTTAATTGAACCTCTAAACCATTTGAGGCTTGCCCATCTCCAATTTAAATATTCCCTCTGGAGGGAAGTTAGCCAGCTGTAAGCTTTACAAAAGCACACCTGGCAAAACAACATCTGCCTGACAATGACTTAGTGAGACTCAGTAAAGGCTGACATATGTGCGCAAACAATTGGACCTCATAGCAACAAAGCATTTTACATATTATTGTACGCTGGGGAGTGCTGACTCCTGACAGAAAAGTATGATGGCTTTTACACTTTAAATTACAGTGAAGATTTATCCACAGATGGTTCAGGTACAACATGTGCTGCCATACAGCTGGCAGGTAACGGAGGTCGTTTTCATAACTGCCACTCTCTGATTTGTGTTTGTTTTGATGCGGTTGTTGCAACTTGTGGTCAGCATTTTTGGTGGGAGTCAGTTCCAGCTGCTGATACTGGGCTGGCTCAAAGCCTGCAAGATCTGGTACCGATGCAGATGCTTTTGTTGACACATCAAGATTATGAAATATCATTCCCTCTCCTCTGTTACAGTATCTCTTTCCAAAGGTGTGGGGTGCAGTTTGTTGTGGTTCACTCAGCTAGATGAGACAGACAGTGAGTAAGTTACCAGAGTTGCTTTGAGATTAGTCAGCTGGAGAGCTTGCAGGACCGTGGTGGTGTGCCAAATGGCCAGGCTTTGAAGATAGGGAAAGTAAATCTTACATGCTCAGGTTCTTGAACACTAACAAAGAAGCTTTAATTCTAAAGGGAAATAGACTGGTGCATAGCCTGCTTTCTTACACTGACCTTTATTGTAAGATTATAACAAATATTCCAGGAAATATTCATACGTGGCGAACTTCTGCAGGCAGGACACAGGCTAACTGACCAGCATTGAAGTGAGGGTGTGGTAGAAGGAAATTTACCTTCATCAGGCCAAGCATCAGCACTAAGCTGTCTGCATCAGGGCTGCAGGAGCGCTCTAATGTAGGCTTGCAGAGCTCTGCTGAGTTGCATAGAACCAGCATTGCTTTCAGGAGAGCAGGCAGCACATAAAATCTGAGCCATCTCCTCCATAACATTTCCTGTGACACCTGGTAGTGTGGCAACACACTGCCTCTCTGCCCACTCCCATGCTGCAAATTTTTCCAAAAGAATAGGCAGATTGGTGGGATGTGTGATGAGGTGTGCCCAGGTGTGACCCAAGCTAGACTGTTAGCAACACTGTTTGCAGCAATGAGGCTCATGAAGGGGTACATCTGCTAAGAACAGCAAATGTACCTCTCCTAATGCTGTGCACTACGCATGCTCCCCTCTTTTCTGTGTTCACAGTAATCCATTTATTTAGACATATAAAATTCTGAAATCAGATTTCTTTTCCTGGAAATTGATAAAAGTATTGAATAGGTGCAGGCTAGAATCTGTGTCTGGATCTGGAATCAGCCTCCTGGGATCTGACCTCAAAGACCAGGGCCAAATCTTTCAATGAGAACTTAGGCAGTGTCTTATAGCAACAGAACTGATTTGTTGGGAGGTTTGTATAACACCTACCAAACTGAATTTCCATCAGGTTAAGGTGTTTACACACTTCAGCAGAGTGCCTTTTATTTCATTTAACTGTATTTCATTTAACTCTTCCTCTGCTGATGGATGTTTTGTTTCCATCCATATTCTTTTTTCTCATGACTGGGTATTTTTAAAAAAATGTGATAGAAATTAACGTAGAACAAAAGTTCTCTAAACCATTAGAATTCCATAAATGTAAGAAAGAACTGATTTGATTCAGATTAGTATCCCAGTATTAAAGACTGAGAGTAAATTTGACACAAATGTAGAGGAAGGGCCTAGGCAAAAGTTCTCTGTTTCAGCAGAAAGTTCTAAAGCTGACTGAATAGCTAGATGAAATATTTCAGAAATAAAAGTTAGCAATATTGGCCCATTAGAAATATTGCCTTCTTAACCGTGAAGATTTAGATGACTGTCCACTCAGCCATCTGAAGGCTAATTGTTAAATAATCATATTAAAAAAGATAACAGAAAGAATGCCAGTGAAAGTTAGAGGAAAAGTAAGGCTTACAAACTGAGATTGGCCATATAATTCATAGGTTTTCTCCTGACTTTGTTCAACCCAAAGGAAGGAAAAGTAGAGGATATTAGCTTCAGACATGGACTAGAAACTGAACAACTGTGCTCTGACAGTGCAGTACAGAGTGGTGGTTATTTTCCATGTGGATACTCTAGGATTAGGGAGGGTGTGGGAATACTGGTTTATTGTTCATTCATTACAAAAGCAAAAAATAACTTTTATGTAGAATTCCATGTTTATTTTCCTGACTGACCATTTTACATGCAATTGCTAAAACCAACCAAGTACAAAGTGAGTGAGAGAAAATGCATTTGATGTTGTCTTAATAATACACTCTTAGACAAGGATGAGCACAACTCATCTGAAATGGGGGGGAAGGGGCGCTGCATGTTCGTGACCGATCCATGCAGCAGGGCGAGAGGAATTAAATACCACTAACAGGGCAACAATTCTCTTGATAGGCCTGGGAAGCCAGTGCTTAATTTATATCTAAATAAATAAATAAATAAGTGGAGTATGACTTGCAGATTGATAGCAAGCTGTGTTGAGAGACCTCCCCTAATGTATCTTCCTCCTCTTTTCTCACCTTTATCCCAGGATTTGGTAGCACATTGCCCAGATCTTTTGTTACAGTAAAGATCGTAGGCTTTAGAGTAAGAGAACTTGATTTGTCTCCCAGGTTGGCCCTTATAAAATGGTACTGCTGTGAGATCATAAAATCCTTGGGCTGTGGGACTTTAAAATAATTGCCTAAAGTACATTTCAGTCAGTCAAAATATGGAATCTACTCTAAGCGCATTCTTGGGGACTAGGAAAAACTGCCACCCTGCCCCACCTGTTAACAGTGATAGGTGGACTCTCTTGAAAGATGATGGCATAGAATGCAGAATTCTGTGTTGCTTTCATAAGCAAGCATCTTTTGATGCATATTTTTCCTAAATCCAGCCTTTAGCAGCCCTTAGGTAACAGAATATGGTAGAATGTATTGAATTTTGGAAGCTTTCCATATTTACTTGCCATAACGGCCCTGGGAGACTCATTAATACTTTAAAGCTTCCTATTAAATGGAAACCTCAGAGTATTTTCTTTTTAATAAAATAAACTGAAAGGTGAAAATATTTTGTGTTTGTTTTTTTAATTATGAATGCCTGTCTCAAAAAATTGCTCCTAATTTTTTGGATTATTTTAGTTTTACGTCCTTTCACAGGCATGTAAATGAATAATGAAAAAGGTGTAATAAAAGCAAACAATAATTATTCACACTGATCTGAGGCATTTAATGAAACAGAAGAGATTCTAAAGAAACAGATTTCCTATAGCACTACTTCCTTAAGTATACTAAGGTAATTAGCTTTAAGAGGAGATAATTTCAGTTCACTGAGGTTGCTCTTTTAAGTCCTTCTGGGAAATTTGGATTTTCCATTGATAGTAGTTTTAGCATGTCACACTGGAGCCAGAGTGAATTAAAGTGAAGAGCTGCACAGTCTAAACAAACAGTCCTTCCCATTATCAGAAGTCTGACAACATAACAGCATAAACTATAGTCACATACCCACAAGTAATGCAAGAATTGAAAAAGTAATAAGAAAACCTCACTGCAATCCGTAAACAATATTTGATGGCTTTTATTGAACTAACATTTTAAGCTGTCTTATTTTCCAATTTAACATGCTACTTTCCTGCTGATTTTAAGAAAATAAACAAGAAATATTTCCTCTGCTCTACAATCTTCTATTCTTTCTTCTGATCAAATGGTGACATGGCATTCTCCAGCAATTCCTAATGAAAATAGTTTACCAAATCCTCAAAAATGCCAGGAAATAACAGAAAACCTTCACTTCCCATTCCATCTTGAAAGATAATTAGGATGTTCATGGTTAGGGGTCTTTCAGCGACTCATTTTATATATTGAGAATTTCAATTTTAATCTATAATTTATATGTCTGCATTACTATTTTGTACAGATTTGTTTCTTCCTGTCGCCTACTAATTTTCACCATCATCCATTCTCTATTTTTTTCAATACTATTTTGAATATACCCCATATTAACTGGTATGCTCACTCTCCTCCCTGCAGGCAGGGCCAGGGGTATGCCCAGGTCCTTCACGCAGCTCCAGCTGGGCAGGCACACAGCTTTGCTGACAGCCCAGACCCACTGATACCCCCCTCCTCTGACTGCATGCAGGCTGCAGACTTGGTTGCAAGTGAGCATCACCCCAGCTTGAGGCGGGGGTGAGGCCATCTCAGCAAAAGATGATGAAGAGCCAGAGGATGACGTGCTTCAGAGTGTCCAAAACCCTATAGCTACTGGACTGTAGTCTCTGCCTCTGATACCCCTGATGGAAGATACCATGCTTTATGTCTCCTGCTCTGCTTTGGTTAGCCCTCCAGCAGTGCCTTCTCCTCGACATCAGTTACAACAGAAATGGGAAAAAGCCATTTCACTTTTTTTTTTTTTTTTTTGTAAGTGCATGTTACTGCAGACCTTTTGATGTTTAAGGTATGTTCTCTCCTTGCACCTCCGACTAAGTGTAAATTAAATGGTAAAGTTGATGTCAATGCCTTTCATGCAACCATTCTTTGTACTTACAGACAAGAGGCACTTGAAAAAGCAGTGCCTCAACGAGTTCCCTAATAGGATAGTAAGCATGTTTTTCCCTACCTGAGTAGTGTTTAAAAATGACTCTAGCATGCAGGGTAAGCATATGCTTCTCAACACAAATTCATCTACCCTGACACTGCAGACAAAAGAGGATGTTAGATCTCTTCATATAACACCTTGTCCTCTTCCAGCCTCCACGTTAAGGATTTAGACTAAAGGCTGCAGAAGTGTGACTGTGGAGAAAGAGAAATCACAGTATATTAATTTCAAATTCCGGATGTGGATACTGTTCTCGGAACTGTCTGGCCTGGAATGGAGTCTAACAGTACTGGTTCCTGGGGTTTTTCAAGGTACCAGCACTACAGAGTCAGAATTTAGGATTTTCCATCAATGTATTTTTAATCATCATTTCTTACTTAGAAATGTTAAGGATAAATGAGAGATGAAGATTCTCTTACAATACCTAATAAATAGAAAACTCTTCAGTATTTTTCCCTCTATAAAAACACTGTTAGCAAAATTAAGATAAAAGTTAGTTGAATATTGTTATAGTTCCATGCTAATTATGTCAGTCATTTTAAAAAGATGAAGTTAAAATATTAAAAGCCTAAGTGAATTAGGAGCCTACATCCCAATTTAAAATAACCTGAGTATTAGGAGCAAGCATTTTGCCCAGACTCCTACAATCAAGACCAGATGCCTTTCTAAATATCTATGCTGTAATTCAACCATATTTTTATTGGATACAGTGCAGGAATTACAGGGTGAAATTCCATGGTTTCTGTTATGTAAGAAGTCAGACTACATGATGGTACAATCCCTTATGTCACTAAAATCGCTGAATAACTGAAGATGTCTTCCATTTTATTTTCTCAAATTTCACTTCCATGGTTCTTGTGGTGTCATAATCCCACTCAATCTCTATCCACGGAAGGAGTTTTCTAGGTGAAAACTTTGCAGGCAAGATCTGGATTTTTAATGCAATAAACAGAAAACAAAACAAAACAAAAGAAATCCCCAAACCTTGGAAAACCTTCTCTGTGGCATTTCCAACTTGTTTTATATGTTTATTTAACTCCAGAACAAGCTGAAGAGAATGCATATCTCTGTTTTTGCATTCACTTTAAAGCTGTTATCATTGGGCAATACACTGAGGAATTCATGCTGGGTTCCTATCTTAAGCATCACCTTTATCAGCAAAATCGAAATACAGATAAAAAGTAGAACCTATTTCTGAAATAGGACTTCCCACGAATTTGCAAATGATAATGTCTACTGAAAAAACAGAAGATTTTTTCATATTCTCAAGTTGACTTCCCATGGGATTCAAAAATTTTCTCTTGAGCTTTGAAAATCTTTTCATTTGTTAGCATTATAAAATCATGTTATTCAAAAGAGTGCACCTGGTGTTAAAACTCCTGAAGAACTCTAATGCCATTACAATCTCTACATGTTTAAATCAGATTCAACTATAAATAACTCTTTGAGTTTTAAATGTCTTTGCTTTTTTGTTAGGTATGATCTTTTGAGTGGAAGAAAATTGGAGATCAGCTCCGACAAATTTAACACAATTGAAAAAAAAAAAAAACAAAGACAAAAAACAGAATTAAACACAAAGCACAAGCAAACCAATATAAATACAACCCATCAGTGTCAGCGGGAAATGGAACAAAACAATAAGTACAGTCTGACCACACGATTATTATGCTTCAGATTCGTGAAGTCATTAGAAAACTCGAGTACCCTCTGCTGGCCAAGTAATAAATCTGTAGCCCCAGAACAGTGCTGACATTCCCACGGATGCTTACATGCAAGCAAGCAGCTTGGAAGAAAAAAGCCACGTTCACTCGTTAGAAATAAATAAATAAATAAATAAATAAATAAATAAATAAATACCTCAAGGAAACATATAAGAAAGTGCAAAGCTAGCTGGGGAAAAGTTTCAGGCTACTCAGAGGATACTATGAAAAAAAAAGCATAGTTAATATATTTAATGCTATAGCCTTTAAAGTTTATATATACATATACATATATATATATACTACTTAGCCTGTGTGTAAGGATGTCAGCTTTTCTGAATATATTGTAACAGTGCTGTAAAATGACTGCAAGTGAGCTTTTGCTGTTCCTTTTTAGCTCAGACTGGGATTCCACGACTGCTAAACAGTGGAACACCTAGCAAACATTTCAAAAATGCACATATGTATTTCTCTGAAGTGGAGCATTGTCTTCTGCTGGAGAGGTACAGGAGACCATTATTAAGCCGAAGTCAATGAAGCTAAAACTTTGTTTTACCCATTTAAAATAATGCGTATTTGGTACCTTACAGTTCACAAGGTTAAAAAGGTAAATGGTTTCATGTATACCATAGCCCTCTGCTAAAAAGAGGACAATAATGATGAGCCAGGCACTTTTGCAGAGGTGGAAAGTAACTAGTTAGAATAGTTAATCTTTTGAGACACATCCATGGCATTAAGTGGATTCTTCTCATTCAGCTGAAGGCACAACAGCTGGATTCTGTCATCCCTGACTGGGGCGGTCTTGTTAGTGTAGGATGACCTCTGGAGCACTAACACAGATAATACTGGCACCTCTCTCCGCTCTAATCAACTACCAGTCTGAGCAATTCTACAGGAGATGGGGGCATTAAGGCCATATTATTCTAAACAAAATTCAGTGATGGTAGCAGAGTATTGTGACAGCAAAAGACGGATTCTACCTTTCCCACCAAAGGTTTTTAATGCTAAATTTAGAGAATGGTCTGTAAAAACAACACAGCTCCGTATTGTCTCCTTTTTCTTAAACTTATGTTTTGCAAAACTAGACTGTTTGTGTCAAGTATGTCTAAGCTAAAACTCTCACAGTTTTACTGCCATATATAAAGCTGTTCATTGCAACCACACATAGTTTTATTGTAGTCTCTCTTCATCTCTTTCTACATAGATTAAAGCTGGCAGGAAAACAAAGATTTCTGAGCATTTAGCTGGAATGCAAAAGACTCAGGTTCAAGTTACCGTTCTGTCCTGCTCTGGAGCAAGGCATTGAACTAGAGCATCCTGTGTCTGAACTGAATAGCCCTGTGGCTGGGCCAGGTACTATTTTGGTGATAGAGCTCCTGAATTTTGACCATTTTCAAAGAGGCTTAATCAGAAATGGACCAGTTTTCATGATGTACATGAATTTTCAATGAAAATATTTCCTGTTGTAAGCTTTTCAGTCATCGCTAATATAACATGCTATAGAGAAAATAATGGACAACAAAGTTTTCGGTAGTTATGAAACAGCAAACCAAAGATAAATAACAATAAAAAGGGATGTTTATGCCACATAGATGTCACTCTACCAAGATGAACAGAATATCTCACAGGCATTTGGTGTATCTCCGTTTCACAGATGCAGATGTGCCATTGATAAGAACGTGCTGGTTCACAACTTACAAAGTATAAGATACTAATTTTACAGATAACGGCAATTCTGTTTATCCTAATATATGATTGATTACAAAATAGCCAAACAACTGTCAAGTGATTTGGGCTTGTAAATATAAAATGTGCATAGCTTGAGTGCTTTGGTGTACTTGGCCTCTTCTAGCTGGTACAAATGCTGTCTGGATCCTTGGGGCAGCAGAGTGTTTCTTCATTGCCCTGTGCCTGAACAAGACAGAGGTATTGGCTTCAGTTGTGTTTGACAGCATTCGCTTCTGCAGTTCAGCTTTTACTGTTGAAATCACAACAGAAGTAAATGCCTGCATCTAAGGTAAGATTGTTTACATTTATTTTATTGACGATGGATAGAAACACGGTGCCATTTATCCAACCAAAATAAATATTTAGAGTGCAAAAGTCTAAAGTTAGATGAGAAGTCCCACCTTTGATTTCCCTAGCAAATGAGACAAGAAAAATAATCATCTATGAAAAACTTGGGGTGCTTACTTGCCTGCAGTTCCTCATGTCAAAGATGGGATCAAAAGCCTATTCTCCAGAGTAGCATCACTTAATTGGAATAAGCATTGTGTTCCACGCTCTATTGACAATTTTAATATGACAACACCAGCCTGATTTACTATAGAGCTGCGACTGTCTGCTGGGAGGGAAATACGTTGTTTGATGTGTGTGGCAGGAGTACGTAGTGTCCATGCAATTGAGGACTGTGATGTAATGAACACAGCCGTGCAGGTCAGATGCAGTATTTCTTTGACATGGAATGGATGTTGTAGGAGTGGGATTGTTTTGCAATCTTTTAAAAGAGCATGGAGATTGAAAGCCTGATCCTCAAGAAATTCATCAGCTGGACTCCTTTCGTAATGTTGAATAATCCTGTAACCCTCAAACTACTGATAGCAAATGAAGAGTAGGTGGCATCCTGTTTGTGATCCACTAACAGGCTTTTTCAAACTATAGTTTTCACAGAGTTCAGTGGACAGAAAAATAATTTTGAAGTTCCTTTGGTTTTCCAGCAGAACAATTTTTGAGGGTTGGAGGCGAGTAAACATAGGAAGACAGTGTGATTCTGGTATAACTTTCGGCAAGTAAATGGATAGAAATGTTCACAAAGACTGAATGATTATTTATTTCAATTAAAGAAAGAAGGAAAGAAAGAAAGAAAGATAGAAAGAAAGAAAAAGAAAGAGAAATAGAGAAATAGAGAAATAGAAAAATAGAAAACCTGGAAAATTCCCATCATCATGGAAATGACCACTAACTTGTTGCTTTGGTTAGCTAGCAGGGCCTTCAGCTTCTGTCTCTTATCTGCTTGATATAGACCAGGGATGTAATCCTGATCTCCTGTATCTCATATGAGCTATCCTGCTGCAAGGAAATTCTTGTTCTCCCTTTAAATTCTTTCCAAATAAACGTTTAAAGTGCAAAGGCAAATAAGATAAACTTCAAAACCATGACAACTTTTGCAGCCTTTCCTCTCTTGCTCAGGTCAGGTTTCAATCCCAGATCCCAGGCCATGTGGATTAGTGATTGTGGACCTTTTGCCACCTTGATGCCCATCTCTTTCTACTTCTGATTGCCTCTACTGTTTCTATTCCTTCTCACATCAACTCCCTCAAAGTGGTTTCTTCTGTTCCCCCAGGCTCTTGCAATGCATTTTCCTGATTGAATGCTGTCAGCAGGGGGAGCGTCAACAGCACAGGAGAGTCTTCCACAGGGATTACTGGGTCTTCATGGAAGAGACAGGAACAGACCCACCCAATCAGAAAGGCAGAAATTTGGCCAAGTATCAAAGACACTTTCCTGCTGGAAAGTGTTGACTCACATGTAAAAGATAGAGAGCTCTTTGTGTTTAAATGGAAAATAGAAAGAAACCTGTCTACAAATATATTAGACTTGTCATAAAAAAGACATCATAGCAAATGTAGAATTGTGCTGGAGGTTTTTTCCTTATTATTATTATTATTTCTTTTAGATATTAACTTTTCGTTGCACTTTTTGCTCATTGATTTACTAGAGAGTTAGTTCATTGCTGGTGAATTTTAAGGCCGATAAACTATGTTGAGATTGGCCAAATAAAAAATAAGTCAATTTTGAGTATGCTGCTATTGAAATAAAATAGCTTGGGTAATCTGCACTGTCTGAACATTCTGTATCCCTGGATAATTCTTTCCTTTAGTGAGTCATTGTCTTCTGGTAAATGTTGATTACCCTTCCATGTATATTTGTGAAATGTTCAGCTCAGCTAGACTGTTGCAATTAGTTCAGACATCAATATATTATCAACATATGCCTAAAGGAAAATTGTGCATCCTGGATTCTATCTTGAGAATCCAGATGTTATTGTATATTACATAACACATGAATGGTTGTATAAAATTATCTTGCCATATTTTAATATACAAAATTAGGGATACTAGCAACTTAGAAATGTATGAAAACAAACAAACAAGCAAACAAGTAAAGTTTACTGTAAGGTTATTGCAAGACAAGGCTGGGATAAAAACAAGTTAATGACTAAATCAAATCTGCCTATTCAAGAGAACTGAACAGTAGGTACAAATAAAATTTTAAGAATCTCCAACCAAGAGGAATTTAAGAGCCCTAGGTTTTCTGAAGTGTTGCTACTTGGGTGCATATTTTTTGGTTGTTAACACTCATAGTTTTAACCTTCTCATCTGAAGCAAGCAATTTGTGATTCATTTAGTGCCTGTAGCTATTTAGGAGTTATAATCAAAATGTCCGTATCACTGAATTCTCTGAAGATCCTGATGCAGTTTTAAGTCATACCAGTTATACTGCATTCAGGCATAGTCATTATTTTCAGAGGAAAGTATGGTGCTGGCATATATGGTGATGATGGTGGTGCACATATTTATTATCCTCTCATGGTTAGGGTACTTTTCTAGGCTTAATTTCTCCTTCTGCTTGTGGGACTGCCAATTTACCATCCCCAGAAGAGGGCCAGCAAAGGAAACAACTATGGTGCACTCTTCGCAGACCAGCAGTGAGTGATCAGGAAGAAGACCAGGGACTGATCAGAAGGGGACCATGTCCAAACGCGGCAGGTGAAGGCCTGGCATCTTTCCCCTGATTCTAAAGCTGTTTCTGTATTTCAGTGGTACATGATGTGTAGAGATGAAGTCTATCTGAGGTATGGACCCCCAGCTAGTATTTTCTAAATGCTTTTACTGAATCCTCCTTTGCTCCCATTTCAACAAGACACTTACCTAACATTAAGCACAAATAACAAGATTGTTACCAGTAGTAACAATCATCTACGTAAAACTAGGAGTCCACTGTCCTACTCCATGTGACTAAGACCTATACATTTGTGACATTCAACATCTGTGATTTGAGTCTTGATTTTTAAAAAGTTATTAGTAGCAGGATCTCAATATTTCATTAAAAATGTCACCATTGTTGCACATCTGATATCATGAGAGGAGTCGCACAATTTTACATATTATTTGAATTTCATTTTTACAACTCTTTTCATTAAACAAGAGTTGGCATGCACAAGAAAATTAATTCAGGAATTATTTCCTTATCATTATGCATTATTCCAAAAATCTCTCAAGGCTTCCTCAGTAAACAAAGAAAAACTGAATCTTGCTATGCAAAGGAGGGAGTTTTGAGTCTTGAAACTCCTGTCTTAGAAATATGCAGGGGAGGGTAGGGGGTGGTGTTGAGACTTACAGCTGATGCCAAGCTTACTGCTTCTCCTGAAGAGATGGGAAGGTGCTTTCTCCCCACAGTTGTTTCTGGGTCCCTGCAGCTGGAGACAAATTGGGCTCCCAGAGCTTGGGTATCAGCAATGCAGCTTGTGGGACTGTGATTTTTTCAGTATCAGAGGCTGTCTGCTGATGTAGATAGATGTCTTGTTTGTCTCTGTTTATATCCCTGCCTGTCTAAATACTTATTTTACCACAGAATAAGAGCATGCCATGATTTTTACATTTTCATTCATTTAATTTCATAAATATGGAAGTACTCTTTCCTACAGAAGCACAGAAGGGCAGACTGGTATAACGTCACGTAGGAAGTCTCTGCTGAAGCTGTGCCTTGAATTCATCTCTTCTAAGCAGACCTCTAGCAATGCACCTTATTCTCTCTATGTCCTTTAGCTAGCAAATATTGTAAAGCTGAATATTTCTTTTTCTCCTTGACTGTTCTTCTACAACATATGTATACCTTTGCTTCTGCAGACTGAGTAGGTACACTTTTTAAAAGCAGTAAGTCAATTGGTATATTTAGTATTCCTATGTTTAAAAATGCCTTTGAAGACTCGTCCAAAGCTCACTGAAGCCAATGACATCTTTGTTTAATTTCAGTGGAGTATATATCAGGATGTAGACAAAAAGAGAAGCTGTGGTCTTGTATCTGCATTGGGAACTAAAGCAGGATCCTTGAAGGCGCAGGGCACAATTTGCTTGTAGAAGTAATGAAAGCATATGGGATCCTGAAGACTTCACAAAAATATCTGTTTCACACTTTCATAAGCATACACTACCCTCTGAAACAATATCTATTTGAACAAAACTTTAACACACAGATGTCTCGTCTGAGGAGATCTTTTCCCCAGATTTCCTTCTATTCTGGATTCAGTAAGACCAGAGAGAAAATGTATCTCAGCATTTAAAATAGTTCTAGGGACATAGTAAAGCAAGAGAAAATAGCTGCCTGTGTTTTGCTTTACATAGCAATGTTTTCACTGGACCGATAGCTTTTGATCATTTTAAAAAAATTGTTCTCAAGTTTAACAAAGCTATGGCAAAATAAAAATCCTGTTGAGTCAGTAGGATCAAAAATATTCTCAAGTGCCCTGGCAGGTTTGATGTTAATTGTAGGAGCACTGTGTCTTGTTGTTTAAGCAGAGTGACTTATTACAACTGGAAAATCTTCATGGGTCAAGAAAATTTCTACAGTTTTTTTTCTTTCTTTATCCTTTTGAAGAGAAATTGAAGAAAAAGCTGTGCTTTAAAACAATAGTAGCATGAAAAATCATCATTTGTTATTGTGTTATTGCTAACAGACAATTGCTTTCTAAAAAATCCTACAGTGATTTTTTTTTTAAAATCTGAGAGAATATGTTGTTTCTGACAGAATATCCTTAAATAAAACAAAAAATTTGTTAGTGTCCATTTCAACTTCTGTTTTTTATGTCAGAATATTTTCTTTTAAGAAATTTATTTATTACAGGTTGTAACAGAAGAAATCAACTTTGATACAAACTCTTGTGATTTGACCTGAAACATTTTTTTTCTAGGGAAGGGAAAAAAATGTGCACCGCACTGGAGAGTGAATACATGATGGGCAACATTGAAGTATGCTCACTAAAACCACAGACCTTTCAGCTGCTGGCAGTAGTTCAGTCGTGATAAATACAAGATGACTCCACCGCACAGTGAGTGCAATCATGCTGTGAGACTGCAGAACCAGCTTTGAATTGCAGAACACTTGAATGTAAATGAGACATTTTCTGATGAGATATGATCAGACAGAACTGTATTCTTTTTCTTGCATCTTTGGTACCGTCTGAAGTCAGTACTGTTGCAAATTTGCCTCTGGTTGAACTGCTCTTTTCTTTCCCGGTAAATTTGCATTCGAAGACAACAGAAGTTGTCACAAAGAGAAAGAAAGATTTCTGGTAAGCTACAGACTTATCTGAAACATTTTGTGCTGTCTTCAGAGCAAAAGTCCAAACTTCAGCTTCTAGACCGTTAAGCCTTCTAAATGTTCTTCAGCTTTCTCAATTACCGATCCATCTCAGTAATCAGCCTATTGTTATTGAGGAAATACCCTTTGAGAAGAGTATCAGGAAATCCATTTCAGTGATTATTTTATAAAGAATAATGACCACTTTGTTTCATTAGTGGCTTTCTGGTTCTAATCAGGCATTTATTTTTCACATTCACCAAAGAAGGATGTACAGCGTATGTTAAGGGAAATGTGTGTGTACCATATGGCTGAGAAGAATAAATTCCATATAAAATGGAGAGGGTGAATGAGGAAGAGTAAGGTAATATAATAGATAATGAATTCAGCCACATTATATGATTTAATCGTTATGGGGATGAAAAGTCTAAGGAGTAGTATGGAGTGCACATGGATTTTAAACCCAGAGGACAGAGTTTTAGTATTCTAAGATACGCTTTCTGTGTTCAGTTTTGAGTCCTTCACTACAAGAAGGACATCAAGGCCCTGGAGTGTGTCCAAAAAAGGGCAACAAAGCTGGTGAAGGGCCTGGAGCACAAGGATTATGGGGAGCAGCTGAGGGAACTGGGGCTGTTTAGTCTGGAGATAGAGGAGGCTCGTGAGAGACCTTATTGCTCTCCACAACCACCTGAAAGGAGGGGGTTGGTGTCTTCTCCCAGGTAACAGTGATAAGGCAAGAGGTAACAGCCTCAAGCTGTGCCAGGGGAGGTTGAGGTTGGATGTTAGGAAAAATTTCTTCTCTGATAGAGTGGTCAGGCATTGGAACAGGCTGCCCAGGGAGGTCGCGGAGTCTCCATCCTTGGAGCTGTTCAAGAAACATGTGGATGTAGCACATAGGGACGTGGCTTAGTGGGCAAGGTGGTGATGTGTTTACAGTTGGACTAGATGATAGATGTCTTTTCCAACCTTTATGATTCTATGATCCTGATCAGATGACTCCATAGTCATGAAATGACAAAGACTAAAGGCTTAATTCTTGTATCTGTAGTGGCTAATTCCAGCTTCAGTAGAAGTAAAGCGCATTATTGGCTGACATGAAACTGGAATCACCCCTGAGAAAGTCTTGTGATGTGTTAGGATTGGGGTAGGTTTTCTGTGTTGCAAAACAGCACTTTGATAATTTCTAAGTACCAAAAACACATACTCTGGCTTGCATTTAAAAATGTAGGCTCCAAAATCGATTGAAATATTGCTTTTATAAACTGTCTTGGCTTCAGAAAATGAATTTTCCCATTGCTCTAATCATCTGCTATTAAAATTTGGATTCAGGAAGCATCTTGAGCTTAAATGACTAGAATGAATGGTTGAAAAAAAGGTTTTGATGTCCTAACCAAACTCCACAATTTTTAAGATGTGTTTTGGAAAAACAGACAAACAAGCAAACAAACAAAACTTGTTGGATGATAACATGAAATGTAAATGCGACATTTTGAGCCATAATTTAGCACAAATTATTACATGATAGTAGGCCTGTTGTTATTTTTTAGAGTTTGGCTGATTCTACAGACAAAATCCCATATAATAATTAACTCTTCAGCCTTAGCGTTAATAGTGAAATCTGCAATTGGCTGGATAATTGTCTTAACTGCTGTGGATAAGAAACTGAGGAAATGCTCAGAATGTAAACTGGCCAGAGTTATCTACCTTACTGAACACATAGCCTCATGCTAATAATGCCATATATCACAGGGAGCTAATGCTGAAAGAAAAAGCAACTAAATGCTCCCATGCTTTCTTTCAGCTTGCTCATTATACATGTATGGTTGTGCATCACATCCTGTCTATAATCTTGATAACATAGATTGTAACTTATGATTGTTACAACTATCAGTGGTTTAACACTAGTATCTAAAAATGTGCTTGTTAGGATCCTAACCCGTGTCTTTCCCTTAAGGAGTGTATTATCATGTTTGGCAATATCAATCATTTTTAATTAAAGTAAGTAACATTCCCTCTACCTACCCCCCCAGTTTTACAATTTAAGGTAAGTTACAGAAAATTTCCTGTTCTTAACATATAATTTAGGATGAGGCAGAAATGCACAAGGCCTTACTTATGCAGAGGTGTATAAATCCATAGCTTTCTTTCAAACTTTTGTTTCAAGCATACCTGGTAGATTTATTGCTTGACTGTGCTTCAGTAGTCTGACTCCCTGTGGTGATTTCCCAAAATCTGCAGGCAGGAATACACCCCTACTGCTGCAAAAGATTATGACATCATGCATGTTAAAAAGAGAATGAATGATGTGGTTAGCCATGCATTCAATATATTACTAGAGAGGGGGTTATATGGAAACATGGCCTTTCTGTCAGATAGAATGAATGAGATATATAATTTGTTTTGTCCTTCTCTTAAAAGAACAAGGGAAAGGAGATAATCTGTCTTAATAAGGGCATGCTTAGAGTATCAACCAACTAGAAAGTAATATATTTTTAAACATCCATATGTGATCCCCTTATTAAATTAGGATGTTGAGCTAAATTTAAAGTATCAATATATAAATCAGTCAGTCAGTTAAATTAGCCAATTTTATACTGATAAATGGGAGTTAATAAAGCAATTACTTCTTTCTGAACCATAAGGCTCTGGTTTCCAAATCAGTTGTATGAGTTATGGATTACCGACATAATTTACAAGTTTTCATTTATGTGACTTATATCCTTGATTTCTTTGGAATTAGTCCTTTATTGTATTATAGACACAACAAAACAGCATTTGCGTAACATTATGTTGGGGTAGAGCAACAAAACTCACTGACTTCTCAATTTATGGTGACACAGCGTTCCTAACTCTAGTTGCTGTTGTTCTTAACATATAGACAGTTAAGGACAGAATTGTTGCCTTAATATTGAAGGTCATGACTTTTCAATATGTGTGTCATGACCTATGTTCTGTATCTGTAGACTTTTGCCTTTTTTTCCTCTCATTTTTGTAAGCACACACTAGTAGCAGGCAGTTCTGCACCTACGTTGGCCATTTGCTATGAAAGGGGTAGTACTAAAACTTGTCAGTGTATTGCCATTTAACCTTCACATTTTCTGTTTTTATGAGGCTCAACTTGGTATAGGTTGACGTCATTGGGGGGTTGGAAATGGTTACAGTGTGAACAAGGTCAAGCTTATATATGGTGTGTCATAAATAAATTCTCATTTTAATTTTCCACACATGATTCTCCTTGTAATGCTTACTGCCTGGTACTTATCTTACTCTGCTCAGCCAGAAATAACACACATCTTGGGCCACACAAGCCCCGAGGAGTTGCACAAAGTAGCGGATGTCAGGCAAAATTTTGGAAAAACCCTATTTGTTATTTGCAAGGCAGTTTGAAATCCAAGAAATAAGTAGTGGTTTACAGAGTAAACTTTTTACTGTCCTCTACTGTGTTATTGGTTAGCAGCACAATAACATTAATGGTGATGGCCATTATGAAAGACAGTAATAAGAATTCTTCATGAAGATTTCACAATACTTACTGATGACACTTGTGTAGTTCAGTTCATTCAGTGTTTTGAAACAAAAATAATCTCAAATCAATAAAATAATATTGTTGCTGAAAATGTCTTGTTTCTTATGAAAAAAAAAAAAAATTGTTGGAAAGCGACAAGATGCTATCTGAGAAATCAAATCTGGCTACATAGTGCCTGAGACATTACCAGTTAAAGCAGGGAACAAATAAAAATGTAGACAAGAACGAGGGACAGATATTAGCATATTCAAGCAGAATTCTCAGGGAAAGAAACAAAACAAAACAAAACAAGATTTATGTGGCCAAGAGTAGGGTTACTCTGAGGTCTGGCCCAAATGTCAGGCTCCATTTTACAGACTGGCAGAGTTGACAGGGGTCTGGCAAAGAGCATCTTTAGTCTCCTTATTTGCTTTGTTATGCTTACCTTGTAGGCAGTACAGAAAGTGGATTTAGCACTTCAAATGGGGTGAACAATTAGAAAGATTGGCTTCCATCTCCCCAGCATATCTCCATTCAAATATCAAGAGCTAATAGATAGGCAAGGCTCCCAGAATCTGTCATTCCTAGTGACGAGACCAATTCTGTTGTGAAATGTGAAGCCACTTAGTCACTCAGTATAAAAAAAAATGTGTTCATTAAACAAGAGGAACATTCTTATAAAGAGAATTTTTTGCCACTGAAATGCACTGAAATACTCTGAAATACGTACCTTGAAATTAATGCTTTTCAATATATTTACAGTGCATTATATTTTAAACCTCATGGAGTCCAGGCTTCAAATATTAATGAGCCAAATGATAACTCATGACAGAGGTATTCACGTGCTGATCTCCCTGGTATGTTTCAGAGACCAAGTATGGTTTTCAGCTGTCAAATTTTTTGAATATGGCCCTGAGGAAATTTCATAATGGATTTTCTGAAATTTTACCAAAACTTACCCTCAAGCTGTATGTAATTGGTTAAAATCCTTTATATCAGGCAGCTTAGACCATAGAAATTTGGACTGCATTTCTAGCATTAGTATAATTCATAAGACAATGAATACATCTGCCAGTTATGTTGGTATTACATATCATCTGGACTATGTGCCTGCCTAACAGAAGAGTAATGGGACTTAAGCGAAACACAAACTCACTAATTATTATTGAATAAGATATAAGCCCAATAAAATATTAAAGCCTCTTAATAAAATTAATTAGAAGGCCAATATTTGATAGACCTAGCAGGAACTGGGAAAACTAACTAAACTCTTCCAGTGCTAGCACAAGAGTAGCCAAACTACTTCCATTTGCACACCTTTCTTTTTGGCCCCAACTAAAACTTACTAATCATTTAAAATACATAGAATTTTGGCAGAACTTCATTTTTGCCTGCAGCCACCTCTAATTTTATGAGACTTTAGATAATATAACTTCCCAAATATAATGTAACTATAGCAACTTTCCAGGATGCTAAAGAAAGGCTATTTGTTTACAGTATATAGAGCGATGCCAGGTCTGGCTGGTCTGGAGGCAAGCTTTCCCATCTGCAGACTCTGCTTTCCAGAATGTCAAGATCTATGTTAAAAGCAGAAGCTGGTGTCTAGAGTCTGTTCATCCCATCACCACAAGTATAAAACACAGCAAGAAAAAGACAAAAGACTGATAGGGTTGATTAAAGGTATGGCATAAATAGTGTATGAATAGTGATTAAAAGGAGTCAGATTCTTCAGCTTTGAAATGAAACAATTGAATGTCTTTATAAAGGAGCCATTATAAAACCCAGAAGTATGCACAAAAAGTGAATATGAAATGCTTATTTACTATTTCTTCACACAGTAACTCAGCCTATGAATATAGTGACGATATAAGGTGTTATGTAAATGGTGGCCTCAGAGTGGTATGGTCGAGAGTTATTAGCCAAATATGCAATGGAAGGCAAAATACAAGTGTATTTAGATTCAGACAGTAGCAAGTAAATTGTTGGAGGATAGATCCATCAGTGACTTTCAGAACCAGTAGCCTATACACAGGAAATTTCTCAGCGATTGCTAAAAGTTGAGAGATCATATCAGATTCTTCTACATTTATTTTTATATCAGTGTGTCTGCAAGTGACCACATTTGGTGGTGGAATACTGGGCTATACAGACCTTTGGGCTGACTCAGAATGGCTGCTATCCTGCCAGGGTCATGAACATTCATTTTTGACATGTTTAATTTACTCCCTGATGGAGTTAAGGAAAGGAAATTCCCATCAGTTACAAGTGATTGTTACCCTGTCCCTCTAAACTGTTGTCCACTGGCGGTCTTACTCTTACTCTGTTGAGGCTTCTTTCCTTTTCCCCATTTCTTTTTCCCCACATACACACCTTTTAGCAATCCTTTTAGGAGGACAGAGTGGAAGGAAGGACCCTAATTCTTCCATGTTTAATACTGGCGTTCTACGTGGCCACATCCATGCTCTGTACACTAATTTTTCCTTCATCATGACTGTTAAGAGTCAGGATTAAAGTAGGTGATTGGTTCTTAGTTTCTTCAAATCCTGAATATTTTGCTTGAACACAATCTGAGCTCTGAAGGAGTATCCTGTCAAATTAAAAACAAACAACAACAACAACAAACAAACAAAAATACCCAACAAAATAGCGAGTGAAAGAAATGCGTATAATTCACAGCCTAATAATTTCCCACTGTGTAATCTGAAGCCACCAGCACAGTATTTCACACCTTCTGATCAGAGAATGAATGAAAAAATGCGTAGCCTCACACAGTTTTTCCTTTCATGCTAGGAGTGTGTTATCTATACAACTACAAAAGATCACTGGATGAAACTGCCACTTGTGAGAATATTGAAAATGTTGTTTTAAGGTGTTAAAAACTGCTGCTGTTCAGACTTGATCTTAATGCAAGCTACATCAGTACAAAACTGTATGATGCTGGTAATGTGTCTAAAGAGGGAAAAAAAAATCAGAAGAGTAAGATTACATTCACTCTGTAATTATGATCCTGATTTCTAATGTAAAGGCAGATTTCATTCTGAATCTCCAGGTCATTATACAAGTCAGGAAGAGGACTCAGTTACATTTTGTTCTGTGGACTTCTATGTTCATATCAACCAAATAAAAACATTCTCATAACAAAAATATTTGAGTTAGATTAATTTGTTTACCTCTTTTATCATAGAAGACAATGGCTCTAAATGCCCACAATGATCATGATAGTTAATGTAAGCAAAACTAAAATTTTTTTTTCTTTGAAAAAAAAGGAGGTTCTATCAAATTCAGGCTATGAGTGCTTAATATTCTCCAAAATATTCCAGATGGGTTGAATGGAACGCTGAGTTTGATAAATGGTTTTGACTCTGAAACCACAGCGCTATACTTGTAAATTCTTTTGAGATTATTAATCTCAAAATTCTTTTGAGATTATTAGACTGGTAGTTTAGCATCTATCATTTGAAATAGACTAGCATGGTATGAATGCAAGTAACTCATCACACATCCATGCTATTTCTCTTCCTCTGGTGTGGCTGATATTGTTGATACTCTGTTGCTCATCCTGATAAATTTGATGAATATTTTTGGATTAAAAGAAGGAAGAAGGAGCCTTAATGTAAGGAAGTAAATACTTAATTCCCTTGTACACTTTAAAGGACCCAGTCAGAGGTGATTCCTTATTAATTTATTTATAGTATTTATTTGTGTCTCAGGTTCTATTGAAAGCTCTCATGCACAAAACGAGAAGACCTGTGTATAAACTTCATTGCCTGTAAAGAGGTAATGGAAAATAACCTTATATGTTCATTCATTTTTTGGCTCAACATAAGACATTTTATCATGGTAAAACCAATGCAAACCATTTTGGATGGTTTTATTAACTTCCCTCTCCCCAGAGGATTTTCAGTGCCTCTGTCTTTGGCTCTGCCGCCAGCAGCGTTGCATAGCTGAAGGGGCCACATCCTCACCCTGCAGGGAGTCACTGGCTGGTGTAAACAGATACCTTTCCCTTGGAAGAAGCACTTTTGAGCACTGTGCCGTACATGCCAGGCAGGTGCTGGGGAGATGCAGGAGCCCAGAGGGGTTTTCATTTCACAGGCTAATATGGGAACCTCAGGTCCCTTTCCCATCATCTTCCCTGAATCTTTTCTCTCCAGGGAAGATTTACATTCTCCTGACATGGAAGAGTTAAATGAGAGGAAAAAGGACTTTTACACAGCCCTGTAAAAGTCATGTTTTGCTGGCAAACAGCAGCAAACTTGCTAGGCTTTCTTCATTAGAGCCTTGCCATTTAAGCCATCAGCGTCATTTTGTGAGGACATCAAACATGTGTACACCAGATGCCTGCAACGCAGAGCAGCACTAAGGACCTGACTCAACTTAACAATAATCTGTGGACAGCGGGTGTGAACCTGAGCTGGGCCAACACCTCATCAGACTGCATGGCTAATTGATTTCAAAATTAGAGTTGGTATTTCTGAACAATAATCTTAAAAGGCAGCAATAAAATACATCAGAATCCTTTGAGCTAGCCAAGCTTTCATCCAAATGGCTTATTACAAAGAGCTGGCACACCTGAACTTTGGCATAGACAAATAAATCCCAAAACAGTAAATGGAAACCACATTTGGCACTGGAGGTTTGTCAAGAGAAGTTTGTAGTCATCAGGAAACAAGATTTTGGATTTTTTTCCTTTGTGGCAAGAAATCATTCACTGAATGTATTTTACTCCAACTTCTGTGATTTATGCAATGAAAACATAGGTAGTGTTGACGAGAATGCTCTTTATTTTTTTTTAACATTTCACAATCTTCAGGATCCCAGAAGCTCTAAAAGCACAGCAAGGGTTACAGTTATCCCAACAGTGATAACTTAATTGCATGTGTCGGCCTCCCTCTTTGAACTTTGAACTGCTGGTTTGTGGCATCGTGGTCCAAAAGGATTTAGATCTGACTTTTGTTTGGCTACAATAAATTATACCCAAGTATCTGAGCAATGCCTGGAATCTTATCTTGAAGACAGGATGAGGCATCTCACTTAAGGGATGGTATAAATTTGGAATACAAATCTTTCCAAGGACTAGCACTTCAGACCAGGTAGAAAAGACTGCCTTTTCCTTTGCTGTAGGTTGAGTTAGAAGAAACTCTAGAATATGTAAATAAAGTCATTAATTTATTACTATAATATGGCCTGGAAAAAAAGCCATCTCTGAAATGCTTAAAGATAGGACTAAAGAAATCCGTGAAGCCAATGGCTGATCTATGCAACACCTTAAGTCTATTTGGCCTGCTTAGTTCTTTCTGTTGCTTGTAGATAGCTTTATACGTTTGGTTTGATGAATAAAGTAATGTATAACGGTCTAGAAGCAAGTGCAGCTTTCATCATCAATTGATCTAAATGAAATGTTACCCACTGCTTGATTACTGGCTTTGTGTTTAAAATCAGTGGTTTTATCACTCTGACAGTCTCCCGGCTTGAGTTTATGATAAATGAGATAGTTCTGTTCATGGTCTTGGATTATTTTGGTCTATACTATTTATATTTGTATTGGCATAGTGTTAAGCTTAGCTCAAAAAGAGCATCTTTTTGGTATTACATCTTCACAAACAGTCTTAAGACAAGTATGACTACAGATTACTACATCGCTTTGTCAAAGGATATAAGCAGTCTTTTAGATGCACATCTCACAGATGTGCTATGCTCAGCTTTGAACAATATAAAATATATTTTTTTCTTCCTTCAGTTTATGTCTAATTACAATTTTCAGGCATGGCCTGATTCTCATCTCTCTTATGAAGTGATTTTCCAGCTGTATCCCTGGATTTTTTCTGGATTATTCGTACAAACAAAATTGGTCTGTGATATGGCAACTTTCCAATTATACAGGGCTCAATTCAGTTATACATGTTTAAAACAAGCCTAATTCTATTAACTGCCAATCTGTAGTGCAATGAGAGGATAATCAGACCTTGAAGATTCATCTTGCCTTTTTGAAAAATTTTGCTACCGACAATTTTACATCTTTTGCTCTTGCCGATACATCACTGTGTCTCCAATGGGCTAGGCGAGTGAGAGCTCCTACTCATGCACTGTATTTTAGTCACGATCAATTTTAGGAAGTTTATGTTCTTCAGTCACAAAGGTTTGGGGTAAGTGGGGCAATTCACTTTTTGACTGATTAGCTGCAAATTTTATTCTTGTTAGTATTTCAATCAAGTAAATTGTGCTCAAATAATGAAGCAGTGTTATAAAATTGTGAGCAACTCTTGATACAATAACTTAGGTTTCTCATGTACATGCATACCATTTTAACACTCAGTTCCTTCGGTGCTGGTGCTCATCTCCGTGTTTGTCTTTAAAGTAAGGTGTAAACTATCCTAAAGGTGTAACATACAAATAAATACTAAGGGGTCATATTCTGGCCTCTCTTACATCTGTTCAACTGGGCTTACTTCAGCAGAGTTTTCATAGGTGCAAATGAAGGAAATTTTGTCTTTAATTTTTTGTTCCTTTGATAACGACACTTTCTTTTGATTATGTAGTACAAAACCAGGACTTGTTTTTGTAAAATTGAAGAAGGGAATGATTTTTAATTTAATTCCAGCACGACTTTTCATTCTTTCTTCCTACAGCTATATATGTATTCATATGCAAAGCAAAAGAATACATCAAAGTGACACAAACAGCATAACAAAAGCTGTCTACAAAGTCCTTCGCCAGCTGGTACTCTTACATGTTTTAGATTAGAGTCCAGAGAGTACTAAGACGAGACCACCGCAGGAGAAACAGCTAGGGGACACTGTGAACATTCCCATGCACAGTATTATACAAACACCTGTGTCAAATTAATCTGGGCTTATCCACTGTGAAAATTCACAGGGTTTAATAGCTTTTCTTACCTGTGAAGGGGTGGTCTAGTTATAGGACTTCTGTACAGAGTCTGATGCAGAGGGGCAGGTTTCAGATTTTTTGTGCTAATGTTAAAGGTCAAAATTTATAGTACTGGGCAAACAGGTGGGATTTAAGATACAGCAAACAGAAAAATACAGCAGGAGTATGAACTTATCAGTTCATATTTATTTTTGAGTATCAAAAGGTGACTCAGAAGCTACTAAATCAGTTTTCAGAATGAAATTACTGTTATATGGTCTTCTCTGAGGAAAAAATGATAGTGGATCGCTGCTATATTGTGCAGAATTACTTTATTCTAGGGAAAGATATTTATATATGTGTGATAGATCTGCACTTCTGTGTAGTTTAAAACTTTTCCTCTATACTATATTTCCCTCTTATACTACTCTATGCAGAGATAGTTAATTTTCAGAAGGCTCTGTATTTTCTCAGAGTTGGTCGCTGTGTGTCTTCCTTTGTTGTTAAAGTATTAAACAGCATTATGCCATACTTGTGCTTCTTCAACTAAGAAACAGCAGAACTGACAAAGAGGTATCGTGGACCCGCCCATTTACAGAATAAAAGCTTGGCTGTATCAAGTAGATTTAAGAACACGCTCCAAATACACTGATAGTCCCATTAGCTGCCATGCATGAAGAGAGGTAATCTGCAGGTTTCCTAGCTCTAATGCTGTAGTTAAAATACTGTGGATTAGGGTTTGTTTGTTTGTTTTATCTTTGCCTTAGTCTTTGATAACAATGGCACAAACAAGACTGTGCTTGTCTTCTATATGGAGATGGATGAACTGGCTGCCTCCAAAACAAGTCCAGGAATTCCAGGAGATAACATGAAGGAAATCAGAAAGTAACTGGAATTTTTACAGAGCTGCTTCTACACTATTAGCTTCTCCTAAGGCTGTAGGACCAAGCTACACCAGTGGCCTGACTTGATGCTTACAGTCCTGACAGACTAGTGGTTACCTTAGCGTTCTCAGGTGGCTCCCCCAAAAATGTAAAATGTTTTAATGTGACCTGCATCAGCCAACAGCAGTCTGTGCAGTGGTGTAGTGTGCTGTTTTATCTGTAGTGATAAGGCAACCGTCTTCCTACAGCAACTAGATTGTAGCCTTATCATTACAGGCAAAACAAAAGTCCTGACAGTAATGATTAAAGCCTATTTAATAGTAAAATTTATCTTACGTTTTCATACATACTTTGTGTCATTATATCCAACAAAAGGTTTGATTTTGATTTCCAGTTTTAAATGAGCTGATTGTCAAGTTAGCGATACAAAAACTTGATGTGAGGCAGGACAAAGAAAATGAAGCAGTTTCAACAAAATAATTTGAGCAAACTGTCAATTACACTAGATGATACATAGAAAATTCTAAACAAATGTGTTATACTGTAGGAGAATAAAGATTTTAAGATTGTAAAATATTACAATTTGATATAATTCCAAAAGTGACTTGAATATTTACATTTTTAATTGCACGTGGAATGTGCATAGTGTAGTAAATAATGATTAAAGTATAATTGTCCTGAAACTGACTCCTAAAGACAGCACTACAGGACAGCTGCCACCATTGATGTAGTATAGAAAACTCTGGAGAAAGGAGATTTATATGATTCTCAGGCAAGGAAGAAGAGAAATCTTAGAGTCCTACAACCTGATGAGCACTGCAGACCAATATGAACTGCTTCCATGATGGCGGTCTGTTGTGGTGATATGCTTGCTCTCCAGGGAGAGAATGGAAGACCTCTGGAAATGCGTTGCTAAAAACCTCAGCAAGCTCGACTGTACGATGATTTCTCAGGCTTGGCCCTTACAAAGTCACCTGTCAAAAAACAACAAAACAAAAACAACAACAAAGGAAAAAAATAAGCAGACGACAGAAGTTATGGAGAATATGATTTGTAATATTCTAATCCTAGAGGACATGACATATAAGGGGGTGCCACATGAATAAAACATAATATTGGACTGGAGGTTTTTGTGGTTTTCCAGATGTTGCTTTGCTAAATCATATGGGCGGTTTCAGAATTCAACATCTACAAGGCACAGCCTGTTAAAGGCAATGATGATATAATATTTATCCTCCTAGCTTTACTCCAGTGTGTCTGGCTCTACTAGCCCTGACTTAGTGCTGATGGGATTCTAACAGGCCTTGAGGAAAGTGAAATCTACATCTCTTTGTATCGTCAAGTATATATAAGTGTCAAGTTGTGGCCTGACCTCTCAAAGCCATGTCAGCAGCCTTCTGGTATAAAGAAAAGCATACACTATACAGAAAGACAGTGTACTAACCACGGCGGTAATGAATTTTACTTGGATCAGAAGGACTAAATCATGAAACTGGGAAGTAGAATTTAGACACTCAAAAGGTAATTCCCAGCTATGGTAAAATGTCTAGTACAGCTCCACTGACTTCAAGGAAACAACGCTAATTTATGCCAGCTGAAGATGTTGATGGCAGTGATGAAAAAGGACAAAGAAAGATAGCATAGTTTGAAAGTGGAGTAAAGCAAAAAGAGAGAATAATAATGACACCAAATTAATCTGATGTGCAGTATGAGGACAATAACATCAAGAGTGAACAACATGCTGATTAATCTGCCTAATTTTAAGCATATTATTCTCAGAATTGATTTAAATGTTCTAGTTACCACTTTATCTCTCCTGCTGTGGGAATCAATCTCGGCCATTTTTCTCCATTTATAGCCTCATTTTTCCTTTGTCTAGTATTATCAAACCATGCCACATATTCAATTAAGCTGTTGTGGTGCCAAAACCTGTGGTCCTGGCAAAATGTATCATGCAGCATATCTAGGTAAGTGAATTAAAAAAGCATCTGAGCAGATATCTGGTGTGTGTCACAGTTCATTCTTCCATAATAAACTATGTTCTCCTTCTCATTCATTTGTCAATCATAGTAACTAAAGATTATTATTTGCTGTATGTACGTGACACCAGCAATTTGCAAAGCCTGTTGGAAAGAAAATCGGGTTAGAATGACAGAGTGAGAAATTAAGCAGAAGTCTGATGTAATTAGCTACAACAATCAGTGCTCTAATTTCTGATTTATTGTTTCCTGTTTTCCTGCTGCTTTCAGTCCATGCATACTGTATGCGTTTCATATAGGTCAAACAATTGCCTTATCAGCCCTCGCAAACCAAGAGGTCAGAGTTAACAATATTTATTTGAAGATTCAGGATGCTTCCCACTGCAATTAGGAAATAACTATTACTAATAGGTCTTTGGCGCTATTTCCTCATTTATACAATTTTGTAAAAAATAGAGGCTATAGGGAATTCAGATTTCAGACTTCTTCTTAAATATTTTTTGCAGATAGATTTACTTGACTAGCAGCAGCCAGTTTTGTTAAACTGGTCATATTGAATTCCATCAAATGACAACTTGACAGCAAGATATTAACGTGGAATGTTTAAACTTGTATCATTTTAATAGCAACGGACATATTTTGAATTATGTCGTGCCAGATCTTCAAAAGATACTAGCCAAGTATTAGTCCCTCTGAAATCAATGAGAGTTTTGCTCCTGACTGAGACGGGATTACAACTTGGCCCTATAAATTTGTTCTGGCTGGCATTTTCACATTGTACAGAGTTCAAGGTCTTTGGATGAGCCATTCCTTTCACTAATCCAGGACTGTGCATAATTTACTCTCACACAGTTCTTGCAATTCCAGTGGAAATTCACATGACTGCTTGTTTTGATTCGAACTCCATACAGTGAATTGTTCATTTCAGAAGAAAAGTATTTAATGTATGTATTCAAATCTTCAAGGTAGAGTTACATTTTCATAAAAAGTGAAGATGGAAGAGACCCTCAGAGGTCAAATAGTCTGGCCTCCAAAGTATTCCTAAAAATAAACTATAACTAAAACATTCCTGAAAGAAGTTGGCCTGACCTATTCTTTTAAAACTCCAGAAATTGAGATCCCACAACCTGCTCATGTCATCTCTTCTGCTATCTACCCTTACTGAGGGATAATAGGGATAAAATTCCAACATAAATACCCTTGCTGCAAATTAACCCCATTACTTACTTTCCTTCCCATAAGTAGGCCTGGAGAGTAATTTAATATCTTCTTTGCAGTGATATTTTATATAGCTACATCAAGTCTCCTTTCAATATTTTCTTCCCTAAAATTTTCTTTTCAATACAATTGTATAGCTTCTGTTCCTTGAAATCCACATTTTCTTAAGCTCTGATCGTTTGTTTGTTGTATGCTGACCCTTGTCAAACCTTGATAGGGCAATTTCAATAGTGGGTGCTCTAAATACAACACTCGCGGCGGTAGTTCCCATTGTGATATTTGCTTTACTGAAATGGTAAAACAGTTTTGACTCATGTGATACACCCAGATCCATTCCTGTAGGACTGCTGTCTAGGCAAGACATTTCTCATCCAGTATTTGTGAAGCTGATTGTTTCTACTTAAATGTTTTGTTTGTCTGGAGTGAAAGACATTCTATTTATTATACCCTATTTCTCCCATTTGTCATGCTTATTTTGAAATCTAACCTTGTCCTCAAAAATGCTTGCACTCCTCCCAGCTTTGTATTGCATAAGAATTTAATAAACTTACTGCCTGTTGTACCACCCAAGACATTAATGAAATGACTTCATAGTACCAGACTCAAGACAGATTTCAGTAGAACTCTAGTCGGTGCCCTAGCCTTTCAGCTCTCCTCCTTGCAGCCTCTTCTGCATTCTCATTACACTGTTGTTGGGCAGGAGAGTTATTTTCCTATTTTTCTTTCTACAGTGAGGTTATCATAAATGCAAAACAGTATTGACTGTTTCAATGAAACAAAGATAATGCATATCTGCTACTCCTTCTCTACTTCTGAGGCTTGTTCTCTGACATAGAAGGGAATTATCTTGCTTGATATATTTGTTCTAGATACATTATTTTTGGCTATTACTTATCATTGGCTAATCTTTGAAGTGTTTAGAAATATATCTCTTGTTAATTTTTCAGTATTTTGAAGTCAGACTAGCTCTCCTAGGGTTCCTTAGCTCTCTCTTTCTCNCATTATTTTTGGCTATTACTTATCACTGGCTAATCTTTGAAGTGTTTAGAAATATATCTCTTGTTAATTTTTCAGTATTTTGAAGTCAGACTAGCTCTCCTAGGGTTCCTTAGCTCTCTCTTTCTCTCTTCTGGTAGTAAGCACCATATTTGTCTTTGTTTTGGGAGCTCCAAAACCATGATATCTACAGATACTCAATAATAAATCTAGGATTACTTTGCCACTTTCTTAAATATCCATTGGATTTTATTCAGGTGCAAGCTACGTGAAGTCCTTTATAACTCAGTGTAGGCTGAGGTTTTACCCTGTTGTTAATGCTTATCACAGAACGTATGTGATCACAGGTAACAACTTTTCATGAAGCATGAATCCAGAGCACTGAATATTTTACCTTCCTTGCCTTTTCATCCTTATTGACTACTAGGCTGACTCATTGCTTAGTCTTCCCCTACTAAAACTATAGATTTACAGCATAATTTCTTATGATCTATTTTAGCACTTCGTGGGCCTGATAACATTTCATGTCTTCACCTTTTTGATCCTACATCATGTTATTTTTGTATATTCATGGTAAAGTACTATGTTTTTAATGTTCATACATTGGTGATCCTCATAGTTGAGCCAAACTGTTTCACTGACAAAGCTCAGAACTAGAATTGAATGAGATTTCTTTCTTAACGTGCAAAAACTCCTTTACATCTTCACATTCTCAACAGGTTTCTCTCTCTTGGTAAAGAGTATCTCCTCTTATGTCCTTTCTCTTGGTAAAGAGTATCTCCTCTTATGTCCTTTCTCTGTCTCCTCTTTCAAAAACTTTTCCCCTGACCAAAAATCTGCACTGTGCTTCTCCTCTTGTCAGGTAGCTGGGGGTATCTAACAGCCTATATGAAAAGCTTCTTCTGCCTCATATTCCAGTTTTGATCATCCACATCAGTCTCTCATGTGACAATGCCATTGTTCTTCTTCCAGAGACTCACAACATTTAGCTAGTAGAAGGAGATCTACCTGCTCAGAACTACTGGGTAAGTCTCATGTGTGAAAGCAAGTTCTGCGGCTGTGCTAGGCTCAGAGCAGTGCTGGGAAGGTGGAGTCATGATTGCAGCATGCAATATTGAAAGATTTAGGATGCGGGTCATATCAAGAAGCTACTATTCTGCAGGTTTAATGTATATCATGCAACATCTTCTGCCTATAGATTTGTGTGACTTTGTTTTAGCAAAGGATGAACAAGAATGGGAGGAAAAGTGATGGAATTGGAATGATAAAGGTGGACTACAAACACTAAACTGGTAACAGAATGAACTGCTAACATAATTATTTTCAGGGACTATGGACTCTAGCCAAGGAATATGACACATAGAGTATTTTTGCAAAATAAAAATTTGAACTAGTACATCTTAGAAATTGAAGTTTGAAAATAAATAAGGGGAATCTATGGACAGATGGAAGATGTTGGAAGACTGAATGCAGAGATTGGGTATTGCTGGCCTATATGAAGTAGTTTTTAAACAGACAAAATATTTTCTTTTTTTTTGTCTCCTCAGCAGTTTTTGTTTGGAATAAAGTGATCCAGGATGAGTGTCCTATTTTTTTTTTTTTTTTTTTTTTTCATTTTTCAANCTTATTACTATTAGTGGGTTACTCAGTGTTTCTCTGTTAGGACTCCTTTGCGGACAAGAAGGCTGCGCTCACAGTGCGAAGTTTGATTCTACAGCTGAGTGAAATTTGCATTCAATTCAGGCATTCTGAGTATAATTTTAACTGAAATTTTTACTTTTTAAAAATTATAATTATCAAATCGTTCACCTTTCTTTCATTTTTTTCATAATTATTCTTCTCCTTGAATTGTACTGCACAGGCTGTGTTACAATGTTGGTAAGGAAATTTGCCTAAAAGATTTTTCCAAAGTTTTGTAAAATGGTTGAATACATTGGCTGAGAACTTATTTGTAAGCTAACATCACCCAAATAGAATTTTTCTTTTGGCTGGTTTATATTCCTTTAGGATTTTGTCCTGTTCCCGTTGCTATCAATGAGAAGTTTCCCATTAAGATAAAAGGGTGTGAATCTGGTATTTAAATACATTATATTGAAACATGACATGGTTATAAACGTTAATAAAACTTTCAGGAGTGATCTTTCCCTAAGAATTGAAGGCTGATGTGCATCAAAATGTGCTTTCTGAAACAGAGCAGTACACTGATACTTTGCAAAATCCTTTCTTGTCCCCCAGTCTTCTGAAAGTTAGAAAGAGAGATACAGTGCACTCCTCAGGAAGTTTGCGCATTCAGGATCGATAGCTTTTCATGAAACATGTGAGTTTGGTTAAACGCCAGCACACATTCAGGAGTTTTCTATGTGTACCTCGAACCAGCCCAGTGCCAGGGCTGAGATGTGGACTCTGACAAAATCCTGACTTCAGGATGGAACAAGTCCTGGGTATGCACCAGGAAACCTACACCGGCCAAGAGGGAGTCCTCGTATCTCCACGTCTGTATGGACACAAGATGCCAGAGCACGACAGGCAACAGACACAGACATGTAACAGGTAAATCAGTGCTTTATCTTCTCTTTGTATCTATTCTCTCATATACACTGTTTGCTAGCATTTGTGGTGGCTTCTGAAATGTCTACTTATTTCTGATATAGAGTTAATAGCTAAAACACTTATAATTTCAGGAAATTTTATTTTTAGTAGTGCTTCTCTTGCATATCAAAGCACTTCACAAACAGGAAGAGCCTAATGCACCCTTAGTCACACGTCAATGTTTAGGTCAAAAGGGACAGCACATCTGACACTTAGTTGTCAAATGTCTGTGTGAAGGTACTGTAGGAGAATATCACTGTGCTGCTTTGCTGGTTATCATTCAAGGATGTAGGAAAATATCTTACAGCTTCCTGGGATCACAGGATAAACCACTGTAAGAGCCAAAATAAAGATCAAGAATTTTAATTTCCTGTAACTGACAGTTCAATACAAATTAACATATTGGCCAAATGTTCAGCTAACATCAATCATTATAGCTCTCCCAAAGTCAATTTACACCACCTTATGGTAGATGAAGATAGCTGTAGGGTATCATAAAGATAAAAGGCACACAGATATGAAAATTTCCTTCACCATATCAGGCTGGTCAAAATGTGAGGAAATGTTTTCTACAAAAAGAATATTTTCTTGGCCAATAAACATTGTTAAGAAAATCATTGCCCCCCCAAAAACCAAACCAAACCAAACCAAACCAAAAAAAAACTGTCTTGTCACTCTTTCACGCTCAAAGCTCTCTTTTAAAAAATAAATAAATAAATAAATAAAAGTTCTGTACTATTTTCTCAAGAACTTTGTTTTCGTTTCTTGCAGTGAATTGTGGCTACGGGCTTCTTGTACTTTGTCATCTTAGTTCCTCAAAACTGGAAAACCTGACACAAGGAAAACAGATCATTAAATAAAAAAATTTAGGAAAACGTATTAGCAAATTATAATTTCTGAGGCATTTGGCACTTTAAAAGATGTCAAAAGTTATGTAGAATAAAACTTTTAAACTCCTCTAATTTCTTCTCCTGAAGATGCCGGACTAATAGTCATGCTTTCTTATACAGACACACGTAGAGCAGAACTTCTATCCAACCAGGATGTCAAAGTTACAGAAGTATATATTTATCTTTATGAGATGAAACTCATTGGGAAGAGTATTTCTAACCATAAGCAGTATTAATTACATTGAGAATGTCATTCCCAATGTATTAAATTGTCACCAGACATTTTAATATCAGTATTATTAAACACTTTTATTTCAAAGGACAAAGACATACAAATAATAACATCATTTGCATCTTAACATTCGACTGTCCACAGATGTTGTTTTACTGCTGTGTATGGAAAGAAGCAAGAATTAATATTTTGGCTTCCAGTTTAAAAAAAAAAAAAAAAAAAAAAGGAGCACTTTATAACTTGTTGACTCGATTGTATTTATGTTGTTGGTCAGAGTGGAAGTTAAGCACATGCCTCAATGTCTGATAGATTCATAATATTTTTAAAAAATAAATAAGTATTTCAGCAAAATTAACATTTTCTACATTTCTATTCATTGCCAATTATTTGCTGCAAATGCAGATCTAATGTGACATTTTGAGTATAGCTCTTAAATTAAAAGTTTGTGGCCAATAATCATTGCCCAGATTACTAATACTAAATATTAGTTTAATTTTCTACAATTTCAGGTAAATGTCAACCCAACAGTATTATGGTGTGCAATCGTCCTAATATTTATGTCCCCACAATTTTTAGTGGACTGTTATTTTTTCCCAAAAGAAGTGCATTAATCTTGCTTATTTTCTTCAAAATATTAATGCTAATTTTCTTTGCCAGTTCATTTGGAGGTAGAAAATCTAACGTGGGCTCAGTTCCCCTCGTTTTATAATTTAATACTGATATTACTTACGTTATTAGTTTTACTGGTAAATCAAGGAGCAAGTTGCCGGAATCCAGCTGGGACCCCAGGGCAGGAACTTTCTGCCGGCTGTCACCTTCTGACAGTTCGGGCTGTTAATTACCTCCAACAGTTGGAGCACAAGCACCTCTCTGTCTGCCAGCTGGCAGCCTCAGCCTCGAACTGGCAGCCTGAGAAGATTTAAAACCTGTAACAAAAGGCTGCTATGTAAACAGTTTATTGTATAATACACAATGGCAGCAGTAGACCCACATCAGGAATCAAAGGTAGCCTCTGCGCTCACAAGTAGCTGAGGCTGGAAATGGTGCAAGCCCCTGCTTGCCTCTTTTTGCCAGCCAGTGGACAAAATCTGAAGTCCAAACTGAAACGCAGGGTCAGCTCATGCTTTGCAAAATATGAGTACTTGAATCTAGAGATCTGAATTGCTGAGGTACCACTGAACTATGCTGATTAATGTAACACACAAAAGTACCACAGCAACACTTTAATTCCCTGGTTTGACTACCACTTAAGTCTAGAAAACAGTATCATGGGTTTCTCCTGAACAAGGGTCAAAAAAGGCTGCCCGGAATATTTTGTTAGCTTCAGCTGAGTGGCAAGGGTGCTTGCTGAGAGGCAGAACTGGACTGCTGTCCACCTCAGCTCTAAGAAGGTTCAAGCCCCCATCTCACATTTGGCTGGAGAACAGCCCGGTAATTTCCAGGTGAGCTTGGGCTGCTGGAAACCTGGAATTGTAAAACTGTTGAAATCAAACAGAGTAAGAAAGAAGCACAACTACAGATCAGGATGAGAAAGTATTCCCTGGCAAGGAGGTGTTCTGGATTTGATTCCTATTCTCTGCAATGCTCGTGTGCATAAAAATTCATATTTTTATCTTCTTGCTGTTTGCTGCAATAGGCACAGGGCTTCTATAACAGAAATTTGCAGTTTTACAGTTCTGAGTATCCAATTAGAGTAGTGGATAGTTTTACAGTATCCAATTATGTATATATAAATTTTAATCAATTTTATATAAGTAAAGAAAATACCCTATTATTAGGTTTGCATATCCAGCTGGGGAGTGTTCAGACAAACACTATCTCTATCAAACTTAGGTAAAGGATCTTAACATTGGGAATAAGCGAAGTCTTCCAGGGGCCTCTAAATGGAGCTGAGATCATTCCTTAACTGTAAGAAACAAATGAAGCAGTAAACTTTGCATTCCTTGATAGGAAATGAGTGAAAAAGACTTGTAACAGATTGATTGCTGTGGAAATGTTTTTGATTGATCATTATGAGATCTCCTTTTTCCCTGTCTCTTACACAATTTTCACTCAGAATCTAAATAATCCATTCAAACCTCGGTATAAATATTATTTCTTGTGTGGAAATGAAGTTTCATGTCAGTGATATGTTTTCTGTAGATGTCAAAATATTGTTTATCAAATTTATTTTAAGAAATGTGGCAGTTTATGTCCTTTGAAATTACTCTTAGAGAAAAGGAACAAATCTCAGTTTATAGAAAAAAGTTCCCATTGAACTAACAAGACCTGAGGATTTCTAAAGTAGAAGTCAGCCTGAGTTCCCTAACAGACACAGATGTCACTATTTTCAACCACCTTTTAGATAAACTTTTAAACGTGTTTCAGATCAGGCGTGGAAATAGCTCTACATACTCTCTCCCTCATAGCCATAGGGAAGCTGGAATTAATTGTTCAGAAAAAGGGGAGGATGAACTATCAGCTTTGTAAAAATTAGCAATAGCAGCCCACGTACCACTTGCCTGGTCTGCTGACTTCTAAGCGAGTCTGCACCTCCTAGGGCACGAGGTGTCAAAAATATTTTTAAAAATGAAATATCTGGGAATGGCTTTTATATCACGATGGAATTTGTAGTTTAATTCCTATACTTGTAATTCCTGTGTTCCTAGCTGTTGTTTCAAAGCTACAAGGTTAATGATGCTTAATCTAACAATACCCATTTAGACTGAATGCCTCCTGTGTTGGGATGTACCACGTTCTGGTGTTGGCTACAATGGAGCTTCCCAAGATTTACAACAGTACAAACAGGAACAAAGATCGGTCCAGGAGTTTCGGTTCATAAGTCTTGAAGGATTCTCAAAACGTGTACATATTCTGAAGTTTGTAATTTTGGGTACAAGCAAGACAAATGCAATTCAAATCACAATTCCTTGTGATTTATACACCTTAACCATTGCTTATACATTTGTTGGTCGTTACAATTACAGGATGCTTTCAAATGATATGTAGAAATGCAGCAGCTTACTGACAAAGCCTGCCTTCCCCAAAGGCTGAGCGAAAGCAAGGTCTGTTCCTTGCCATTCCCCTCACTAATATTGGGGCAAACCTTCTGACAGGTTGCCTGCAAACAGATCCCCCCCTCTCATGGTTAACTGCTTCACTGCTGGCCCAGCAGCTGCAGCTGCCCCGCGCTGCCACGTCGCACCCTTGAAGCCAGGGAAATGTCAGCAGGACATACCTGGTATCTATCACCAGCAGTCAAGCCAGCAGATAACTGGCTGCAGCAAACCCAATTCAAAGCAATTTTACAAAAATTTCTAAGGTTTCCACAGATCAGAAGCACTCTAGTAGTATATTTTTTCATTTAAATAAACCTCTCTTTTATTTGGCAGTTAAAATTGCAAATACAAAGACATGTCAGACTGACTGTTTTTATAAATACGTTTTCTAGAAAGGAGTTTTTTTTACCAAATCTGTTATTCTCTGGCCACTTGTAATAATAATTAAAACTATTTATTTTGTTTGAAGATTTTTTTATTCTCCCTTGCTTACCAAAATATATTTAATTTGATTTTCTAGTAGAACATTTGCATCTTTACAGTCATCAGGAATGTTTCTTTATTTCATTGGGAACATTTTTTTTCTTTTAAATGAATAAAATAACATAAACTTCAGAAAACAAATAAAGACCCAGTCATGACCTATTTCATTAAAACAGGTTTCTAAGATGTTTCAGTATCTGATCCTCTTCAAATTTCTTAAAATTTACATTTTCATCTTTTCATTCCTAGAATTTATTATTATTTTTTTTAAATGACAACAACTCCTAGTCTCCATCCCCCCTTTTTCCTAAAAAGTTACCAACACAAATATGTTGGCACAGACATTAGGTTGTTGCTCTAACCCTCTTTTGCTCTGATTGCAGAGGCTCTTAGCTAATTTTATGTGTCATGCGTTGTCACAAGCTACTCCGCTGAAGCTAGTCTCAGCAATCCCAGCGCTACAGAGCCACGGACACAGGGCGTGTGCATGTGCTTTTGCACTCGCTGCCTGAAGCCCATGGCAGCTTGTGGAGTGACAGCCCTGCAAAGCGAGCCTTGTGCCCAGACGGCTGCTCCGATGAAGACATAAAATTTTGCACCGGGGATTGGAGGAGACGTGTCCTAGGGGGGAGGGATGCATTCTTTTTGTGATTTCTAGCACCATAGAGAAGAGGGAAGTGGAGGAGAGATAGGTTTGGGAGGAAGAAGCACTGCTCAGATTTTCTTTGATCTGCTCCAGGTGAAGCTTTTCTGACCCAGGCAGAGCAGATCAAAGCACGCAACCAGAATGCAGAGCACTCGAGTGTTTCATGCGTGTAGAAAATACTGCCACAAGAGTGCCCCTTCTGTATTTCGAAAATGTGCTCACCTTACATATAACCTGTCATGGCACATATTACTAAAACCAGATGATCACAAACTATTGATTATTTTATACACCTTCATGAAAGCATTAGCTCAATAGTGTCTTAGATTGAAAAAACACCACTATGTGCATACAGAGTGCAATAAAATCGACGGGAACAAAAACAAAAAGATTAACTGCTATTTATTCTATTTCTAAAAAGAGTTTTTTTTAAAGAGAGTCTAATTTCAAATCTTCAGTAAGCCAGTTATTAGTATAGTAGAAGACTTCCTTTAATCATCAGTAAGCCTCAAAATTATCTTAATAATTCAGCCCTTTACCAAAAGTTGCTAGCTCTTGTAACCAGCATATTGGAGGCTGCAAACAAGCTGACGTATTGCCATCTTCTTAAATTTGCAGCACCAAGCTGTATTTGAAAAGTAAAGCAGTATGACTGAGTAAGGCCTGAATCCTTTTACATATATGCATATAGCAGATGTATATATATCAGTATATTTGTTGTACTAAGCCACGTGCTGCATGCTTTACTGCCAAAATTAGATAACGTTCCACCCCAAAGGGGTCTCTAGTGAGGTCTGATCCTTGTGACTACCTTTCTGTCTTGTAAGCAGCACCACAGATCTCCACTGATCTGACAGGGGTTTGTCACAGTGCCTGTGGGACAGGCTGACCCTCTGGGGCAGTTTCCACCCTTGCTGAAAAGCCGTCATAGCCTTGGTTGTGTGGCTCACTGCTCGTTTCTGTCCTGCA
Organism: Alectura lathami; assembly: GCA_013399715.1. Classification (NCBI taxonomy): domain Eukaryota; kingdom Metazoa; phylum Chordata; class Aves; order Galliformes; family Megapodiidae; genus Alectura; species Alectura lathami. The sequence goes on along the minus strand of VXAV01002376.1, from coordinate 136,730 downwards.
TCATGTAGGCCGAAGGCCTCTCAGTCAGAGAGAAGGGTGCCATCTACTGAGGCCGCGGTTCGCTTCTTTCCGTGTACATGCTGTTCCTGAAAACCTCTCAGCTCTGCATCAAAGCTCCTAAAACAAGAGTAAATCCAGTAATTTGATGAAACTCATTAAAAGGAGCACGTAAGGCAGAGCTGTATTTGCTCAAGTTCATATCTTACTGTGTTTGCTGTGTACTAAGTGAATCTAGTAACATTATAATAAACAGGAATCTGATGCAAAAGATGCTTTTGGCACACGTATAAAATAACAGAATTCACGATAAAAACCTGCCATTCACACTCTTACAGGCGGGGTGAATTGAAGTTACCCTGTAGGCATTTCAGTTTTTAGCCCTGAATTTACTCTGTCTTGTTTTCAGAAAACTGAAGTTTCTGTTAAGCATTAGTTAAAATCCAGTTCGTGCTGATGGTTATACAGTGAATTATCATTTTATGCCATGCTTGGAACCTCAAACCCATTATCCTGGAAATAGATTACAGAACTATTTCTGCTAATACTTTTATCTGATATTACAAAATCCGTCACTGTGACATTTTGTATAATGAGGGCCACAAATAAACTTTGTAATCATAGCATATTTTCCTCTTGCAAGAACATTTTTGAAAATTGTCTTCTAAGTACTTTGGTCAGTATGTTTGCTTCAAAAGCCAAATCTGTATTTTGCAGAACAGACTCGTTTCATTATCTATTGGTATCTGTCTTCTTTAATGAGAAAAGGGCATTAAAGACACTGGAGAGACAGAGCAAATACCTTTATATGTGACTGTGAGTAAATCACAGACTATGTGCAAGCCCAACACATGCTTTCTGTTCATAATCCACAGGGGAGTTTACTAATCATGCATTTTTACTGCAGCTACATATATCCAAACATTTGACCAGGTAAAATTATTGGAGATGTCAGGGAAAAAGATATATTTGCTGTTCTTGCTTTCACCTCATCTTAGAACATAAAACCCTGTAAATAAAAGCTAATCTTGGCAAATCATGCAGAAAAAGTCAAAATCAAGTTGTCAAAGTAATAAACAGTCCAATACAGCTGACAGGTTTCTTTGTTACAAAATAATATACGTCAGCTGTAAAAAAGATAGGCTGAGACCTTAATGTACTGTTTTTGAAATAACAAGTTTGAAAAGTTCTTGTTTCTCAGGACCTTATACAACAGAGCTACGATTAAGTTCAAAACAACATTTAAATGTTTTTATCTTCTTATACATTTTTCATCAGCTTACCCTGATCTAGCAATTTATTGCCCTCTGATAGACAGCAAAAACAGAGAGGAGCATTGGCCACTGCATTAGCTGCAGTGATTTGGGGGGATTTTTTACTTTTACCAATGACTGACAATTGTGATTGGAAATGATTTGAGCTTATGCTGTTTCTGTCTTTTTCATTCTCACCATCACATTATGAATGAAAACTAGATTTCCGAATGCAGATGTAAATGCCATGACTGTGTTTGTTATCAAGACGTATTTATGGCAGATCAAATTATTCTCCGATGCTTTTGGACAGATTTTAAGATCAGCAGGTTAAGTTAATAGGAGTTGTGAACTGTGTCTAAAAGGCCTTTATAAACAAAAGTCAAATTTATGCATGTAAAAGAATACTGAGAAATCTGAATAACACTGTCAACATATCTGATACCAATACTGTTTTCTTCCTCCCGTCAAGTGTTTACTGCTGGGATTCTTTCTTCAAGACAGCTTACCACCTAACCAGGTATGTGGATATTGATTTAAGCTTCCAAATAAAGCTGCGTGGTTGTTATTCCAGAGTTTACCCACTAGTAGAAGTATATTTTTCTGATACTCCTGTGGTGTTGCTGCTTCTTTATGCAGCTATACAACATCCAGAATGTTTCAAGTGAAGCTCATATTTCTGAATAAGTGCCTGGAGAATACCTATTCAATTTACAAGCAGCATGGCTTAAGTGTGTCTTGGTGTTTTATATCATCACCTAAGATTTTGCATTAACTGATTGCATGCTCTTTTCTGAAAGAGTTAAGAAAGCTAAAATTAAGTGGATTCTTTATCTTTTTCATGCTTACTTTTGTATTTTAATTTAGAGAGTTTCAGAGCACAATGAGACCCTGTTGTGAGAGGCACTGGACACAAATGACTCAGGCCGTACCTACTCAAAATGCACCTTGTAATGGCTTGTATTCTTTTAACACTGTCTGCACTGAAATTGTGGAGCGTCGTCACAGATTTAATGCAGTCTGTCTGGGCTGCCTCTCAGGAAGGATGTCAAGATGTCATAGGCTATTACTAAATGATGTTTTTAATGAATTACATTAAAGTTGTTAATAATCAAAAAATAATCAAGAAAACTCGGCCCCCATTTTTCCTAGTTGAAAGTGAAAAATATACACGTGAACTTTGTGTCCTATTGCATGTAGAGAGGGCTATGAATCATGAAGTCTGGTATTTTAACTCTGGTTTTTATATTCAGTCATTGTTTGGCTTTGGGCACAGAATTGAGGCACTCATACTTTACTTTTTGTATATTTAAGAGAAGGGAGAGATGGCAACAGCGTACTTACACACCTCCCCTTTTAAGGGTTGGTCAGTTAATGCCGCTACAACACTTTGAAGATAGGCTTTCCAGAACTTAAATACGATTAGACGTTTATACAGATAATAAAACATCCATACTTACCTAGGATAAGATACAGGGGATTTAAAATACTCAAGCTGCTTGGCATAACTAACTGCTTGAGATTAGGAGGGAAACTTTTCTTGCAGGCAGGTTATTACTCAGGGTATTACAATTGGTGGTTATGGGGTAGTGTGCGTGTTCCTTTGAAGCAGCACACACCGCTTGCTGGAGCAGGATACAAGGTTAGACAAACTGCTTGTTTCAGTGAGAATGACAGGTCTTCATCTCTGATGTTTCTAGAGCCTGCCTGCCTGGTGGAGATGAGCCCTTTACTTCCCCACACTTTGGTAGGACTCACAACATACCTCGCCATAGCTACACCACACAAAGGCATGTCCCACCTTGCCCAACCCTTAGGCATTTCTGCATTTTGTATTTGTTATAGGAAATTTTCATGCTTGCAGTTCTGGTTTGGTTCAGTGGACATCATTCAGATATGAAAAGCATTACCAGTTTAAAGCTATTAAAGTACCCTAGGTCCCTCTGAGCCTGCTTAAATCAGCATTTGTGCTGACAGGTTTGGGGTTGGGTTGTCTCCACTGACAGCACCATAACGGAGTATCCTCCTGCTACACCCAGACTACTCTCTAGCCCTTGCCCACCCGTTTCAGGAGCTGAGGTTGGGAAAAGCTAACACCCATTGGTCTGGCAGAGAGGACCTCGGGCCACCCTTGGTCACCCAGTGCAAGGCCTGTGAGCTGGTCACATGCCATCCTGGCGCTGGAGCAGGTGATGCAGAATATGTTCCAAAGTAGTCTGCCAAGATGTACTGAAACAGTAGGACTGCCGCCAGAATAAAGCCCTCTGTTGGAGTATTTCTAGCAAAAGAAAAAAAAATAAAGCACAAGATACTGACTTACAACTAAGAAATAAGAATATTCCTCGTGGAGAAAACATCATTTGCACCTTTGCCCTTGTATTTTTAAATACACACAACAGCATGCAGTGCGTGTGTGGCATGTGTGCATGTGTTTGTGTAATAACTAGCTTAAATTCAAGCACAATTATTATTTTAAAAGTTCTTATCAGACAGCATGTCTCATTTATTTTCTGTTCAGGACATAGTTTATGTTTTACTGCCTTATTATATTCTTTGAGTTCACTGGATATTTCTCTTCCGCATTTTTTTTCCTTTTGCTATATACATTTTATATATAGAAAGATACATACACATAGCGAGAGAAAAATAATTGCTTATGAGAAATCTTAAAACTCTTTCACTTCCCTCAACAGCAACAAAAGATTTACATGTATAAGCAGGGAACTGTGGGCAGGGAGGCAGAATGTGAGCACACGACAGCAGTGAAGTTATGCAGATAAATTTTTCGGTTCTTTTATCTAGTAAACATCCTAATGATCAACATCAAAGGCTGGGGAGAGAAGCCCTTCTCTCTTGTGCCAGATTGAGAAAGAGTGGGCTCTTTTACATCTCATATGGGAGATATGAGGAGCCTTTGAATGGATCATTGCTTTTTATGAGTAGTAATGAGGTGAGAAGTATTCTAGTGTGTGGCACAGGCCTTCATTAAAAGCGTGAAACAGAATGGCTTATGGTTAAAAGGAGTAATTTGTTCAAACATACTTGCTAAATTGTGCTGTAACCATGCCAGGTCGCTGGACTACATTTTCCGTAGGATTCCCGAATGCATTTGTGTGCAATTATTCTGCCTGCGCAGAGTTCAGGGATTTTTCCAATGGCTTGTGCTAACTAGTTGACAACACTCATTCCTCTCCTGGAAACTTCTCTGAAGGCTGTATTTTAAGAGGTGTGGAAGAGCCCAGATTCTGGTGCTTGAGCCTGTATTTCCTCCCAAGAACAAGAACCAACAAAACAACGTAAAATCAGCCTAACTGATCTGAAGATCTTCCTAACATGACAAAAAGGCAGGAAAACCATCCCCATGGCCTCCTTCCTAGGGCCACTGGGATTTTGTCTCCATGCAAACTAAAGGCAACTTGCTGTATATTGCTGTCTTTTACAGCAGCATGTTTGAGCATTCTGAGTCCCCAAAGCACGTTCAGCTGCTGTTGCTTTCATTGGTGTCAATAGTAAGCAGTGGCGGGTGTCACTTTGGGAAATCAGCCTCCTGTACCCTGGTGCTGCCGAGAAACATGGTAATAATTACACAGCAGCAGAGATAACACCACACACAAATGCTTTTTCAAGTTCTCATTCCTCTCATGCTTTAGGAGAGGAAACAAATTATATGTGCAGCACAGATTTCTGCATGGATAACTTTTTTTTCTGGAGCACAGAAAGAGGCATGGTCCCTGGAAACCACACTCCTGAAATGTGAAGGACTGGACTAAATTACACTGGCAAAGGAATAGTTTTACCAGTGCACGTTATATGCCCAACTGAAGTCCTTTTGTCATCAAAACATTCAGCATCTAGATCTGACATTTAGGCATGAAAAACACACACTCTGCTCAGGATTATACATCCAGCCAGTGGAAGAATAAGGAAGAGAATGCAGACTACAGTCTTTCCCCTGCTGCAGTTACCACACCACGCTGCCTCCCAGCTCTGTAAACATATTTCTATTCCTAAATTTCCTATTCTATTGCTAAAAGAGAAATTGCCTTAATCCCTTCCACACAAAGAAGTGGGAGATCTGCATCTTCAGCATCATCCAGTGTAGAAGTAACAGCTGATTGGGATATTTTCTGTGGAGCTTCTTTAAAAATGCAGAAATTTATGTCTTTTCAAACAAAAAGAAGTGGATAAAAATCAGAATGGACAATATGTAATTTTTGTCTTGTTTTTAGGACTCTTTTATAGGACAAACAAATCACAATATCTAAAAGTAATTTTAAAAACCCAAATCTTACCAAAATGTTTTAATTAACCCAAGCTTTTGTTTGGAATGCACACTGATGAATATTTATGAGATTCTAACATTTTGCTCTGAGTCAGAGCAGGAAAATTTTTGAAATCTCAGAACAACTTCGTTCCTAGCTTTGAACTAAGGGAAGGAAGATTGTGTGTACATGGATGAGTGTGTGTGTGAGTGTGTTTGGCAGCAATTAAAACATGAGGGTTGTGCTTAGAGCCATATGCTTCCTCAGAAACATATAAAAGTTGCATGTGTATAACTGATGGAGAATTTGTCTCATAATTTTAAGACAGCTGAGTTAAGCACAGTTGTTTCTTTAAATCAGATATGTCTTGCTGTACATATCATGCCAGACTAGTCCACTTTAACCTATTGAGATGAATGGAAAAACAGAGAATGTTGTGAGGAACACATGAAATCTAGTCTGCTTACCATTCATCTTCTGAGTGTCAACCACTTAGAAAACTTAGAAACAGATGAATGAATTTCTCCTCATATGTGAAGCATAGAAGCCTCCAGTGTTTTATGTTCATCACTGATTTCTTGTGTCATTCCTCATAACCGAATTCACAAAGATTTATTTTAAAATGCTAATGACAGTGAGCTTGTTTCAATGCTGTGAAAAAAATAGAATTAAACAGAGCATAGCCTTCTTCACTTAAAGTTAGCCACTCCCCAAAAAGTGTATGTATATGTATGTATATTCATGTACAGTGTAAGTATACCACTATATATAAAGCTACATGGCTTGAACTATCAAATAATACAACGTCCTTCTCCTACAGGTTAGATAGTTTTTCAGGCAGAGAGGCTGCAACACGACAAAGACATCTGGAAATTGTAAGGGGATTGAATACATTCTCTCCCTAAGCGTAAGTGAGGAAACTCATGCAAACTGATCTGGGCTTTTGCAAACAACTGGGTGAACCCAGGTTGTTGCAAAGGTTTCAAAGGCTGCCTCTGACAAATATCTGCTACTTGTTTATTGAGACGATCTGAATGTCTGGCATTGAAAGAGCTGCATGGGATGCATAACAAGACAAACGCGTCTCCACACCAGATTAATCACCAAGCTTATTTTCATACACTCTAATAATACTGTTATGGTATTAGAAATTGTCAGTTGTCATGTGCTATGAATCAGAACTTTTAAAATACATACTGAAACTGATCCCTCTCTATGGTTATAAATAATGTTTGAAACAAGATTTCTATTTTTTTTTGTTGTTGTTGTTTAATGATGCCTTGGAATTTAGGTCTGCAAAGCCAGCTTTGTTTTTATTTTGACAAACTTACAAACAACATAGAGTTTGTGCTTGAATTACAATTAAAATGCGTTTTGAACCAAAACCGACTTGAATATAATGCTAAGTTGCCAGCATTGCCTGTTCTTCCTTTCTCTCCCACCTCAGCTGGGGATTAGCTTTGAAACCTTTTGTTTGAAAAAGTTCATTCTGTGAATAATTGCTTAATTGCTAATTGCTTAAAAAGGGGAGGAAATAAAACAGAGTAAATCAAAACAACTTGAGGCCGTTTTGGAAATAAGCAAATGCAATGCTCCATAGATATGGCTACCAGGAGGCAGGAACCTGACCACAGTTTGCAGCTATGGAGATAAGTTTATCCATGGAAGATATCAAAATCTAGAAAATGGTGGTGATAATCCTGCCTGGATTTTCCAGATGGTATTCCAATATATTTTTGTTTTGCAAATACTAAGATTTTAAAGTTTACAAAGGACTTTCAGATAAAAGGACCACAAATGTTGATATTAATGCACTCTTCATTACTAATTATTAAAAAAGCAGGAATATAAGCATTATAAAGAGAGTCAGACTTCCTCTGTGCCTCAGTTTCTCTTTGTGTTTACAGTTCTCAGCAGTTTTCTATAACTGATTTTCATGACAGTAGTCAAATCCCTTAATAGCAGACAATCTGAAGAAGATATGGTTCCCTATATAAAGCTGCTTCATGCAATGTCATAAACAACTGCAAACTCCTTTTGATTAATCTTGAGATAAATTGTCTTCAAATATTTGTCCACGTATTTCTTGCTTCATGGTATCAACCAGTAATTATTTTTTTAAAAAAGAAAAGCAATATCAGAAGGGAAACAAATTTCCAGTGAGTATAGTCTCTTTATTGTGTCAAGGTCTCTCTATCCACATGTATTTGTAGAACATCACATAAAAAAGGAGCATATATGTCCACTGCATTTTTTTTCAGACTGTTCCTTTACAGCCCTGCTGCTTTCTTCATGCCACAAGTCCTGCATGTGAGCTAGCATTCAGGAAGAAATTGTAGAAGGAAGGAGTATCAGTCCTCTTCATCCCTCTAACTTCATACTGGACTGGATTTATAACTGATGCTATTTTCTGCCCTGTACAATTTTCTGAAGAAGGCAATCGCATCCTTAAATGTGACATACTTCTGCTGAAAGTTGTATTTATTTCGCTTCTTCCCATTTCTCTTGCCTTCAGACACCAGGCTTCAATCAGGCCTTCAGGGCTGCTCTTTGGGCTTTGGGCTTCAATGCCGTGTCATGACTCCTGCATGGGGCCACAGTGTTGTTTTGCATTCATGCCCACTAACTGCCAGAATCCTTGATTTACTCGCTCAAAATTTCCTTGCCTTCTGAAAGGCCTGAGTATGTGATGAAATGTCTAGTTTGCCAGAACAGCTCAATAACCAACTTAGATTCATATTGGATGAGAAGTTGTATATCTTGCTCTTGTCCTTCTTCCAGGCAAATCTTGCCCAAGTTAAGAGCTGTGTAACTGTGGCACTATGCGCACTCCAGCAATCCCCTACCATTAGCATTTATGAACTTTAATGACTTGCTGGGACAACAGGAGGAAAAGTGAAGGGGACCACAGTAAGAATTAACACACTGTGGTTTCAACCACAAATAGATTATCTCTATCCTGGTACTAAATTTTTTATTTTTGGAACCTATAAATCTTGCTTCGAATACAGAAAATCCTTGTGTCACTTCCAGAAAAGCTGAAAGTCTACCCCGTGGAATAGCACGTTTCTCTATCAGATGTAGGATCAAGCCTAAGCCTGTTGCTGTGTACTCAGAGGTGCCAGAGGCTGGGTTTGCCCAGCTGACTGAATGCAGCATTCTCCCTCTCCAGCCTACCCAGTGCAAAACACCTCAGCTGTCCCTAAAGGAAGCTGCAGTTCAGTACATCTGCTTGTCTTCTGTACTTACAGATGCAGCTAAAGAAAATGAAACTCCCTGACTTCACCTTTGGTGCTGAGATTTGGCCTGGGTGTTATTCCTCTAATTACAATCCCTGAAGTGTGGAATGCAGTGAGAAAATTAAGTTATGCTGCTAACTACCAGCATGAAATGGAAATGTAGCTACAAGAAATGGAAACATTTCCAAAAGGAATAATTTTCCAAAATTATTGTTCATTTAAAAAATACAAGAAAAATGTGACAGTCAATGAAAGGAAAAATTACTGCTGCTTCTTTTATTTTTTTGTATCTTTTTTGTAACATTTTATACCATTCTGCTGATCTGACCTAGAGCACAGCCATATAAATGGTTGCATTGACACAACTGAGCAGGCAATAAATTGGAGCTGAGGTT
>VXAV01002376.1:105705-117650 GCA_013399715.1 Alectura lathami | reverse complement strand
ACCTTAGGAAACAAGAGTGGTCTGTGTGATCCAAGAGCCTGTCTTGAGCTCAAGATTTGCTCTCATGTTCTTGGTTGAAATACAAGTGTTGCTGGACACTTAATATTTTCATGTGGCTACCTTAACTGTGAGCATGAGTCACAGATATGCAAGTGAATTGACATGTTTGTGGCTGTGACCAGTGACACCTACGTTATAGTCAGAAGGGATTAGGACTTGCATGTCTACACAGAGTGAACTTCTTACTCAACTAGTAAGAGGGTATTTTTCATTTCTAAATGGGGAAAAAAATACTATAATGATAATATATATATAGTTAAGACCCTTTTCTAAATCCATGAAAATAAATTACTAAGAATGAAAATTCCATGACATATTCTTCTATGATAGATCTCAGTTGTGCCTTAACCACCTCATCTCTTTGTAAATATTCATTTCAAAATGAAGAATGCCTGTTACTTGATGCTTTTATGACAAAATTAAACTATTCCACTCTAAAAAAACTATAACTGGTTAATATTCCTCTATTATATATACGACAGTGCTATTTCATGATACAGATAATGCAAGATAGGCTACCTTACCAGAAAGGTGGAATCCGGTGTAGCAAGGCAGATACTAGCAAGACAAAACTTGACTTTTTTCATGTCCTGTTTAGGTTCATGATGGCTAGGTAGTAAAAGAGAAACACAACTTCTTTATGTGGATGTTAACATAAAAAAATACTAGATTTTTAAGTGGCTACTGTTATCCAAGAGGCTACACCCAATAAAGGGAGAAGAAAAGATGAATAGGTTAGATCTTAGCTAGCAAACAGTGCAGACAAATAGCTGAACAAAGGGAGATCAGGATATAAAAGGAGTAAAAACTAGATAGGTTTTTGACAAAAAAGAAAAAAAAGGATTAAAGATTGAGATGACAATAATCCAATTTTGGTACCACCAAAAAGAAGAAACTTCACACTACTTGCGGATAGATTTCATCAGCTAGAAAAAGGTTCCACTCACTCAAGCAGTGCACAAGTAGTATTTTGAATAAAGGACAGACAGTTCCTTGTCCTCCCAGAGAACCTATTTCTTGCTGGCTGAGAACACACCAGATGATCTAGCTAGGAAACAGGATGCAAGGAAGGAAAAAGCATATAAAATGAATTGTACGTGTCTGAAAAACAACAGAATGCAAATCAGGGCAACATAAATTAAAGAAAGAGGGGGAGAGAAAGCTACTCTAGGGGCTTTATCCCCCTCCCCCCACAGGATACAAGCTATTTCCTTTGACTTTTTGCAATAGTAATTTCAGAATTCTCTACGTCTGGCACTGTCTGAACTGCATGTATTTTCAGCACTTGGCAAGAAGACACTTAGAAGATAGAGGTTCTTTTACTTGAGACAGGGAATTTGATTTCTTGCGCCGTGACAGTAAATATTGCATTTCTCCACTGAGGTCACCATTATACAGACAACAGTAAATTTGGCATTTCCTATTTTTTTTTTTTTGACTGCTTGACTTTGCAGCCTAAATAACTTTCTTCTCTTCATTGGGTAATTGTCCACATGGAGTCCATTTTTATTGTGCGCGTGCTCATGGCTAACTTCAGGCCCAGGGAACACGTACAGTCCAAGAATGGACTACATATGGATAGCACATTTCAAAGATGCACAGATCCTGAGAGGTAAGTCCTTGCTAATGTACATTTTGCTGTGCAGTACTGAGAAAATGAAGATGGAGTTCCCAGACTATTGCCAATGCAAATTACTGACCTGTCATATTGTACAGTGGATAGACCCACTTTTAACTTCTCATCAGATTTTCCCTGCTGAGTAATTCTATGAAATACTTTAAGAAAATTAATAATTTAATATGATTGAGGAATTTTGTCCATTTATGAAGTGCATAAAACTACATTGAGTGAAATACATAATTTCCAATAATGTATATCAACATATTATACTGATTAGATAGCTACATACAATGTTATATAAAAATGCTAATCAGCATGACCAACAGCAATGGCAAGGGGAAAGGCAATGGCTTTAATTTATGAAGGCAGTTATAGGACATAGGAATAGCCATACTGGCTTAGATCAAAGCCCTGTCTGTAACAGTGACCAGTAGCAGATGTTACAGGAATATAAGAAAGAGATGGTAAGTCCTCCTTCTTTATGCAATCAGATGCTGTAAGTTTACACGGCCAGACTTTCCTGAGGAGAGCTAGATACGCAATAAGGTAACAACTGGCTGATATCTTTACCTACTTATTAACTGAATTCTCCATTTTCCAGACTCCCATTTCATGTTGTGAAAGATTGCATTCCCTGGACAGAAGGTGAGAAGAGGTTTTATATATTGCTAATATTCACTAAGCAGAAAGTGTTGCCATCTTCTGAAAAGCTACAGCACACCGGATGCCAAGATCAAGCAAAAAACTCGAAGTGTATATCTGAGTTCATTCCTATTATATCCAATGAAACCACTGAGGTTGCTGGGTGTCTGCCATCTTTCAGTTTCAGTATATAAAACTCACAGACCCAGTCATATAACTGACCCTTATTGAGCTGACAAATTATTACATTGATTTTTAGTTTTATCTAGTATTAAAGGTAAAAGTAAAGTGTAATTTAAGAAATAAAAAATACATAAAACATGCATTTTAAATCCCTGAATGGTGTCATTTCTTCTTTGCAAAAGGAGACATAATTATACTGGGACATACGATATATGTTTCCAGTAGTTTATTTCAGGACTTGTTATACCAGTAACTATAACTTGAGAAATAATGGTAACCTTAAAAAAATCATATCGTAGTTCCACTTTTAAGTAGTAGCCAAAGGCTGCCAAGATGCAGCACCACGAATCTTTGTAACTGAGATATACAGCCATCAGACAAAAAGCAGGCAAAGGGAAGAATTGAAATCATGCCTAAACTGCACCTAGTTTGGACCTTGTTCTACAGACCTGTTGAAGAGAATCTGAGCCCACAGTTTTGGTCATTTATCAAAAATAAAATGAAGTGAAATAATAAAATANNTAAAATAAAATAAAATAAAATAAAATAAAATAAAATAAAATGGTATGTTTTTCAAAGAAAAAAATCCTCATAATTGTTAATAATGTTTTGATTAAACACTCTTGTTTTAAGGCTATTTTTTCCTTCATTATTAAGCTGTGTCGGAGTGAATCCAATGATCTTTGCATTTGTACACATCATGTATACAATAGAGTAAAATGCATTCATTTTGCTTTAGCTAGACATTAAGGAAAGAAAATGAAATGCCTGCTTTTTTCTTCCAATTTTACAAACAAGGTGTGTGACTTCCCATCTGTGAATTTTGCAACAAGGGAAGGCAATAAAACTGCTTGAAAAACTGAGTGTGTGGATTCAAATCAAAAGTAGTCAACAGCAAGTTCAATACAAGGTTCATGTTCCAGTAACTCCAGAAATCTCGACCCACCTTTGTGTTAAACTAGTCTTGTGGTACCACATTTCTATTGAAAATGACATTGGGACAGTGATGTTAAGTTAGGGAACAGCTTAGTATTTAGCTTGGCAGTGAACATGGGACCAGAGGTAGAACTACATCTCCTGGCTCTTCATTTGCTTCCTCTTTTTTATACCCTTCTGTGTGCAGAATATTCATGTTTTCTGTCCTATCATATCTGCTCTCTTTTTCCTTTCTAGATCATAGTATCTACCAGCTGTGATTCCTTGAACCACAATGAATCAGAAATACCCTAACATCCTATACCTATCAGATTCTGCTCTTTTCTACTTGCAAAGAAATACTTATCTTTTTGATGGTTAACCCATGGAAGAGTGGAAGTTCACACTGATGGAGTGCGTATGTCGCTGCCATTAGCAAAGACCAGAATGCCACAATAACAGACAAGGCTAGGAACAGACTGAAAATTGTCTTGGAGCAGAGAACCAGATATACAAAAGTGGATATATAAGTGGATATCTGGATATGTTGGATTTTTACCTCTAGGGTTTTAACACTGAATGATTTTTGTGAATCAAACTAATGATTAAGAGCTTAGATGATCTAAAAAAAATACAAAGAGGTGAAAAATGAGAAGGAAGATTCTAATTTTCTTATGACTTCAAAGAGTAAAACAAGCATTTATTTAGTCGAGAGCACAAAAAGCTATACTGAAAATCATATTGGGAAAGCCAGAAGCTCAAACTACAGTGGGGTAGCTTGATTTCACTGGTATGTCTGAATACTAGCTTGGAGGGAATATCAGGTCTTGTGTGGAGTATAGCAAAGTAAGTTGGTGTTCATTTCTTTCAACTTACATACCTCTCCAGAGCAGGAAGGGTTAAGCATGAGATAGGGATGCATGTGAAAATATATGGGTGAAGTAAGAAAAAAAAATCTCTTCTAGCTTGAGTCACTCCATCTGTTCCCTTAATTCAGTGGCAGACCTTGACTGGACCCTGGGATCTGCTAGTCCCACACTTCACACAACTTCTCTCTGTAAATTAAGTTGTTGGCCTGTGTTGCTGAGGGTTTAGGAAGGTGAGTGATGACCTTGGTTTGAGTATGTTTGTATAGAAACATGTCACTGCAGGATGATGTCTTTCCCCCAGGGACATAGGGCCCAATACTAACCATTTGTTAAGAAAATACCAAAGCTAAACATATCCAGTATATGAAAGCATCCAACACCCTTGCCAAGTGTAACTTTCACTCATCTTTGAAACATCAATGTACACTATATTTTAAAGGTTATTTTTAGCACTTGTCTTTTAAACTGTTTCCCATCTGATGTTAACATCTTGCAACTTTAAAACTAGTATGTTATTTTTATTATTAAAATGGGAAATCTCTTTAATATATTGTAGTATGGCAATATGTTTAATATATGCTTTAAAAAAGGAGATCTAAAATAGTATTTATGCTCAAGAACGAGAACAAATAATTCCAGAGAAGCCACATCGTGCTTTCAAGTTGTATGTTTCTTTATATAGCAAAGATTAAAAATAAATTTTTAAGGAGGATATAATTCTCCTTTTTTTTTTTTTTTTTTTTTTTTCCCCTATCTTCCTAGTAGTGTTTTCTATGCATGGAAGCATAGCAGTTCTCTGTGTTCCTGAGTTCTAGTGTATATGTGTTGATGTTTGGAGAATTCCTTGAGAAATTATCAGAGAAATCATGTTAGAAGTTGTCTTGCAGCATTAAGTTTGAAACTAGATGAGATTCTCTTGTTATCCCATGCTGGTTTGGTCAGATCAGTAGTTTTCCTTAGCTCATGATGTCAGCAAGAAAACATGGAAAGATAAATTGGGATTAGAAACAAATCTTTCAAACCAGGTAGTCTTAAAACTGAATTCCCAGGGGTGGATTTAGATACCTAATTTTAGGCATCCGAGTATGAAAATGTTGGCCTTGTTTAATATCCCAATTCAGGATTGATTAATGTACAGTCAGGATGTTTTTCCATACAGGCAGCCTATAAATGTTACCTTTCTAAAGTTCAGCCCATACTTACTCGGTATATCTTTAAACAATTTATCTTCCCTCTCTACACTCTTTAAATATTTCAGCCTATTTTAGGTTATGGAACAGTTGTGAAAATGCTGATTTGGCTCTAGAGCTTTTCCGAAGTATGAGATGCAGCTAGTGTGGGGGACAGCCCTTTGTTTAAACAGGAGAGAATTAAGTCTTAGCACTGTTAGAGTCAATGGGAGCTCTGCCACTGGCTTCCATGTGGCCTGGATTTTGCCTAGCAAGGCACCTTTGCTCTTAAGTGATGTAAATCAAGCAGGACTGCACCAAAGACTGTGAGAATACAAAATGTGAAACCAGTATGAGAATGGAAATCAGACCAAAAACTGGCCGAAGAGCTATCACAAACTAGTCAAAGCACGTCTGTCAAAGGAGTGGGCATTTCAACATTTTCTCTAAAACTGAAAAATTTTCTCTAAAACTATGTTTCAGGAAAGACTGTTTACTGCCATGTGGAACCATTCCCAATGGATTTGTTGTTGAAAGTAAATGATAAGAACACTGTATTTTTTTTGTCTCTCCCACAGCGAAGAGCTGCCAAAGTTACCTATAACTGATCACAAATCTTTTCAAATGTCTCTTCCTCCATATGTAAACAATATTTTTGTCATACTTGAACTTTTAAAAATTCTCAAATCCTGCTCACCCTACCGTAACAGAAAACTAACTACACGTTTCAGTTGTTCCTCTCCTGCAATTGTGTCCTTAAATTTCTTTTGTTCCAATGACTGTGTTGGGAATGACTTGATGTAAAGAGCACACTTGAGCTCTTTAGCTGGAAATAGACTTTGTTTACAACAAGCTTTTTATATTTTTTGGAAGCTGTTATTCCATTATTTTTCACATAGGTCAAAGTAGAAAAAAAAAAAAGATGTGTTTGAGTAGAAGAGTGGGAATTAAATGTCATTTCACTCAAGAAAGCAAATGAATCTTTTAGTCAGGCCAGCCCTGAAGAGAAGAAAAAAAAAAAAAAAAAAAAGAAATAGTTATGTGGAGAAATGCTCAAAGTTCTTCCTGGGTGAGAAAACCCTTTTAATTTAATAAATTAATAAGCTGTTAAATAAACAGAATAAAATGTTAAGTGCATTTTGTTTTATACTGACCATAAAGAAGAGAATAACAAACCTTTTTAATAGCTGCCAAGACAGCATTCCCAAGATAACTTCATGAGATGCTAAAGGCTGTGTTGTAAAAAGGCCACTGCTGGGTGTCCTTCAATGTAGGTTAAACGATCTGTTGGGTGCAAACCACCCGCCCTTGTCTCCTTCAGGAATACAACTCCACTTTGCGACAACCATCAGATTTTAATGGAAAGACAACCAGTATCTTTCAAACTCTCTCCTAACATCAGAGAAGTCTCAGAATTCGAGCTTTCATCAAGAAGAGAAGTGCACATTACAAGGCCATGTGAAATTTAGGGTGGTGCCAGATGAGCTCTGGAGGCGTGTGCTGAGCCTGATGATCAGCCTGATTCCACCTTTAATTGACATGGTGGGCTATGAAGTGTAGCAGCTGGGGAGCTGGATTCCCCTCTGTGGAAGGTTTGCTTACTGCAGAGAAGTGCAGGAAGAAGAGCAGGTGAAGTAGTCACCACTGAAGCTGCCCCAGCTTGAGGAATCAAAGACCAGAGACTGGTGCTCTGCTCTTCCAGTCGTGAGCAGAGCCCTAGAACCCTTCATCCTCTATTTCCAGAGGTCAGGTTTTTCATTCTACCTACCATAGGCTATTTTCCTTTAGCAAAAAGTTTTGTTAGTCTTATTCTCCACAAAGCAGACCTAGACAGAATTGTCCCTAAAGTTCCTCTCCCTTTAGGCTACTAGCAAATGCCATAACTTGGATGAAAGGTGAAAGCAGCAACTGTTGAAGTGCTGGCAGATTTGCAAACACTTCAGACAATTCCTGCAACAGGAACTTGGTGCCACCTACTTGGCACCATCCCTACCCACAGAGGGAAGGTGGTTCTTCACTTCACATCAGTCCTATTGCTACACAGGTGGAGCACTTTTGCATCATAGCTGGGGAACAGCTGCTCCTTCTGCTTCTCTATTTTTTGCTCCGTTTCCTACCACTCCCTCTTGCTGCCAGGTCTGAGGAAGAATGAGATTCTCCTGAGGCAATGCTTAAGTATAAGACAAAAAAACATTACTTGAATTTATTTTGCTTTACTCCCATTTCTTCAAGAGTTCTTATACATAGCAGTAGATGAAGTAAAGGATACAACAGGATCTCCAAAGAAATATACTGAAGAGATGATAGTACTAAGGGTTAGGAATATCTTGGTCCTCTTCTTTCTGCATCCAAGTTGTATGAGGATATTCTGGGTTGTGTGAATCTGGCATAGCTGTAGCAGGCTTTTAACAATGCATGAGCTTACCTTTAAAAAACACAGAAGAAACGCTTCCTTTCCTTAGGGCCTGTTATAGTATGCTCACAGGTAGAGAAAAGGTGCATGGGCTAAACAAAACCTGTTTGTACTTGGCACTTTAAGTCAATTTGTAAATTTTGTAAGCCTGCTTGAAGACTTATATGAGCTCTTGTCTTGAAGAGCTGTGTGGCTTGCCATCTACTTGTTAAATATGCGTATTTTTAAACTGTTTGCAAACCTGAGAATATTCTGTTTTCTTCTGCATATTTTTCACTATATCTTGTTCTCTTCATTACTCTTTCTCCAGATAAGCTAGCAGTAAGCAACATCCCTTAAATAAAACTTCTTTCTTATTTATTGCTAGAGTTGTAGCCTCGCAGAATCATTTTTATCCCTGGTTTGCAACAGTATCTGTAGATATAGTATATTTCCATAGCCATAAGTTCTGAGCAACCAGAGGACTGAACAAAAGAGAAGCAGCAGGAAGAATATCTCACGTCTATTCTCTGTGTATTTATTAATGCTGACTGTAGAGTTACACCCTGAACACTTCAGATTTTATTTAAATATTTGGAGTTAAAATGGAAACGGTATGTTTTTTAATTTGTTTCATGTGTCCTTTTACAATTTTCTGTTATTTAGGTAAAGACAAGTGTTTTTTTTTTTCGTTCAATCAGTAGATTTGTAATTTATGCAATTATATCACCTTCCTAGAATTGATTGTTCTGGTAAAGCATGAAAATTCTGACCCCGTACCACATGCAGACATGAAAATAATGGCTTGAAATTTTAAACCAGATTTTCTCCAATAGTATTTTTAGTCACATTTTAAAGGGAAAGTCTGCAGATGTCAGTCAGTGTTCATGTGCATGCCTGTGACTATATTTCTATTTTATTAAGAGTTTAATATTGCTTCTCAGTATTTCAAAGCCATAAGCAAAAATTTTAATGAAAAAAATATATTTCTATGGCAAGTACATGGTATTGTAAACAGAAAACAGGTCTAGCTTTCAAAATCCAGATTTGGACTCTGGTCTATTCAGAATTTTGTAATTTATGCTCCTCCACTCCCTTTTACAGATAAACATAAAGTGTGATATTTTGGCACGATTGGTGTCTGCATTTGTCACACTGTTTTACCATACTGGAATGTTTAGATTTGTATCCTGACCGACAAGTTCTGTAACAAATTATGAGACTGACACCTGTCAGGCTGTCGGAGTTTTTCCACTGTACGTTTGTTTTTTAGTGATGCTTTTCTGTCTTTGTTAAGATTTATTTAAGAAAGCCACCCATCAGTAGATAACTGAAAGAACACGTACTCCCTTCTTTTCTCTTAGAATTCAAGTTCAGTTTTAGTTTTATTACTCTTTCCCTTCCCTATATGGCATAAGGGTGGCAAAGCAACCCCAAGCTCTCCTCAGTGCGATGCTGAGGGAAACAGAGTGGAGGGAACAAGTGAGAGCTGGGCAGGCGGTGGCGCGGAGGAGGGATCAGACCAGCCTCCTCTCCTTTTCTTCACCTCTTGGGCTGTCTTGGGAGACTACACATTCAAAGAGAAATACCCCTTGTCTTGGGGAGGAGAGGAGCGAAATAAACCTGCTCAGGCTGAGCGTTACCAAACCAAAAGCAGCACGGCTGTGCCAGCGCAGCCCTGGCACCGCAGCCAGCCCAGCTCGTTCTGGTGCTTCGGAGGGAGCATCTCAGTGTTCAGGACTGACACCTCAGTAGTAATGGCAAGGAGGACCTCGTCACAGGTGTTTTTGATGTCCAAACAAAAACAAACCTTGAAAACCACATACAATAGCAACATTAAGGAGATGCTGATGTTGAAAAATCTAGAATTTGAAAGTGCAAACAGCAAATTTACATGCTTATGCAATTTTAATTCTACAATCTTAATGCTATTATAATGAGCATATGTTTTAGGTTACGATTTTTGGTTTTGCTAATTGTAAGTTGGGAAAATAAGCAGTGTGAAATTGAATGCAGGGATGACTTGCGCATATACAGGCAAGGAACTTTCCAATATACAAGCACTTGTTCTAAATTTGAAATAATAATCCTTTATTTTGGGATATTTTTGAATATGTGCAAGATGTAATTTGAAGGGTAATTTTCTTAAGTCTCCTAAAAGAGTCCCTGATATTTCAGAAATTGTGATCAAAATGTGTAATGGAATCAGAAAATGTCAATAATAGTTTTCTAAAAATCTCTTTATGCTTCTCAAAATAATAATAATTTCAGCCATCTGACTATGTAGTGATGGCAGACTGCTAAATGTATTAAGCACAACAGAAATTATCACAACATTTTCCAACTGTGCTGAAATACTAATTTTAAATATTTTTTCCTACCGTGTGACATGTTAAACGATGATCTTGAGAGAAAATAACAAGAGAAATTAATTTAACGCAATGCTAAATCAGTTGTTCTCTATTAATCTTACAGAAAAAAAATGTATGGAAGAAAATCGTTTCTTAATGACTAATAAGAAATTCCATTTGTTTCCTTTTGATTCAACACTTTGTTGGTTTAGATTGATTGCTATTGAACAGCATGAATAGCGTAGTAGTCTATTTGAGGGGTTTCTATTGCCACCTAGTGGCTACCGCTCCTTCCTGTGTGCTAGTGCAGGATTTTCCTGGAGGGGGGCAAATGAGTTTACTGGCAAGTGAGGGAATGATGCAAAGGAGTTAGTTATTTAGACTTCTATGAAGAAGGAAGGTGTGAATTTAGTTTTCCTCATGATATGGACTAAAAAGAAATTCTTAAAGCAAAGAAGATGTACTACACCTCTTTTAAATTAAGACTCATAAAATAACTTACTAGTGAACACTAATTAAGAAAGCAGTACCAATGTGCATTTATTTTAGTTAGAAGCAGGTTATATGGGTTTGAAGTGGTTCTTTCTTGTCTGAGTTTTAATCTTCTGTAGCATGCTCTAATTTCCCTGGAACTGATTCATTTTTACCCCAGCACAAAAACTGCTTCTACTCTTCTAAAAAGAGTGGGAAATTCATATTGCTCTTGAAAAGGTATGATGAGAAAAATCATATGAAATATGAGGTCTTCAGTTCTAGCAAATTTTTCTTGATAACAGTAAACATAAAATAATTTTCTGCACTACTGCACTTGCACACTCACAGCTGAGAATTAAAATAGAAATGAACATAGTGATCCAAAGTGAAAGCCTCAGTCACCCCTTATTTATGCCAGTATAAAGTCTGGGCATGGACTGAAGGCAGTGGAGGAACTCATATCTGTGGAGGTAAGACCCACTGTAAACAGAATTAGAATCAAGCCCGCAAACTTGAATGAAGTCCAGAAGTTTTCCTTTGTACCCGGTCTCACATGGATAATACAGTACTGTAGTATGGGTTATGCTACGTAACACCTGCACTTAAGGGCTCCTCATATCACAGTTTTAATTGACCACAAAACAGTTGTTCAAAGTGTCCTTCCTTTTGAATCAGAACTTTCCTTCACATAAATCGCTATCATTTTCAATATAAGCTTAAAAAAAAAAAATTATTTCTTTAAAATTCTATTTTAATGATAAGTAAAAATTGTAAGTATTAATTCTGCCTCCACTGGTTAAACAGAAATGGTGTGCTCTGAGTGATAACCACTCCTCCTTTAAAAATAAACCACACAGTTTTTGTCTTGGCAGACATTCAGTACCAGAAGACTTATCTGCCTGTAAAGTTTTCCTTTGCATACAGGGTCACTCAGTTAAATACATATCTAAAGTACGGAGCAGACTGCAGAATGGAAAAAGAGTGAAAACATTGAGATACATTATATCTTTACTGCAAGAGTACAGAGTTAACTCTCCCTCTTTTGGTGAATGACACTGCTCAGTTTGGTATGGCTTTTCAGAGGCACAGGAACTGCCCATCTGAAACACTGACTTCCTGCAGCTGGAGGCTTTTCTGGATGATTTTAATACCCAGATTGACTGGGAGAAGGACTGCCAGGAGATTGGCATGGGACTCAGGGGCATACATGAACTTTCTCATTCAGTCACAGCCTGCCTGTGTAACCTTGACCAGTTCACCCAGGCTCAG
>VXAV01002375.1:59303-79333 GCA_013399715.1 Alectura lathami | reverse complement strand
TTGGCACACAGAACTATTTATATTTATCTTTGGCTCCCACTAATTACTTGTGGAAAAAGGTATATTACCCTCAGAGAGTTCCTAGACAGAAATTACAAACATTTTGTTCAGTATTGTCATCTCCTAATATACAACAGGACATTCTTAGCCACTATAACAGTTGCTGTAAAGAACCATGATGTCTGTGGCTGGTAAAAATTCCATAAAACTTCACATAATTAAATGCCAATGAAGGTTAAACTGCAGCAGCTAAAAACTTAGCTTTTCTCTTTCTGCATAAAATAACTCAGTTTTAGCTCTGGTTTTATAAACTTGAGTATTTCATCCTGAATTATGGTCCATTAGTATTTTACAGTGTCACTGCTCCTCAATGTCCAATTCCAAATTTAGTGCTGAACAAAGATTATCAGTCAGAAGTCTATTTCTTCCCTGATGTGGCCAGTAAGGACTTAAAAACCACAAAAAGTTTTTGTGAGCTATTTTCTTAGCTGTGCTATCACTTTCATATCATTTTGTATTTTTGGTGATCCCTGGGCAAACCCTCGTTACTCCTTGTTTCTACTTACACAGATGCCATGAATGTCTATTTTTTTTTATTGCTGTTGTTACTTGGAGATTTACCCACAATGAGCAACTTTGGGTGACTATGAGTAATTGAAGATATTTTCCACGTCAAATTCTACATTCTGGAGACCGTACATATGCCACATTAAGAAGGTCTGTTATGGATATTTCACTTGGACTACTTTTATTTGCATTTCTGAAATACCTATTTCATAATTCCCAAACAATGTTTGCAAGGTAAAAATATATATAAATCTACTTTAACTAATCATGTACGATTAGGTAGAGATTTAAGTTAAGATTCCAAATTTTGTCCTGTATGTCACTATTCTATCCAACTCAAGTTTTATCTTTGGGTTTTTTTTTTTTTAATAAAATANAATACAACTTTCTTTTGAGAAACCACGAAACATAAAGTGTCAGATAATCATTGCTATCTGGGAAAGAGATTCATCTGAGAGATAACATGGACTAACAAACTGAAGGCGTTATAAATCAATACGAGAAGCCTGCAGTAGATCTAGTAGTACAAGGGGAATGAACAGGTCAACAAATAACGATGTAAAGCCTCTGGTGGGATGCACTGACCCAGCAGTTGGGTACATTGGTTGAACCAGGTCAGTCCAATAGCATTTCCCCGGAGGAGAAGAGAAATGTCAGTTCAAAGAGAAAATGCTGCACCAAGAGCTCAATGTCTTCACACAGGAACAGCAAGAATAGACCCAGAAGCTTTTGTCTCTCCCAGCAGGTGGGAAGAGAAGGATGTCTAACACTATGTAAAAAATGCAGTATCCAGCTAAAATGCAGAAAAGGGGCATCCTCACCTTTCTTGTAACTCCACTCAAATTTGAAAGAAATACAAAATAAACTCAATAGAAAGGGAGGAAGAACTTTGCCGCAACTGTTACACATATGCCGTAAGATACACCCAAACCAAATTCCAAATCTAAACAACCCTGAATCAGCTTTTCCATTCTCAAAGTGAGCTTCCATACTATTGCTTTAAAAGCATTCATTATTTTCACACAGTTCTGTTTAACATAATAAGAGCAGTAATTTCTTAACAGAATAAAGCTCTAAATCTACATCTTTCTGGTATGCAGATAATAAATACTGTACTGCTTTACTAGATGAGCAAAATGAATCACTAAGAAGTAGAACAGAAAGAAAACTCTAAGACTTCAGAAAGTAACACATATGATGTATAATATGATGTAAAATAATTTCCATTACCTAGTAACACATTTATGATCCTTTTTATGAAAGCTGTTGTCTCCTGTGCAAGATTTCTTCAACAGAAACCTTCACAAAAATGTTCTAAATTTTACTTCTGATTCCATAGATAGCTTAACATGCCAAACATGAAAAAGGGGAGAGAGAGAAAAAAAATAGCCTCCTATATTTATAATTTAAAAAGTGTAACAGAGAAAGGAATGTTGGGAATGTAGTGCCGGGAAGTTGCTTGTTTTCTCCATACCTACAATTCCTCTATGCAATAATATAGGTCTTGCAGCATGTCACTCTGAAACTAGGGAAAATATGGGCAAACACATAAGCCGGCCAGGCAGATTTGCACAGGTGGATAAGGATTTAACACAAATCTGTTTATTGAAGTGTTACATTTACAGGTGTTTGCAAATAAAATTAGTCTAAATTAAATCAAAACCTGTAGAAGTGATCTGTCATTAACAGTTCTGTACTTCTAAAATGTGGAAGACAGCATGCAGTCTCAAAATGAGACTATGGGGTACAGGCAACACATGAAATAAGGGGGGTGCCAAAAAAATATATACATGTTTTAAGAGATGTTTTCTATTTATAGCTTTTCAAAGTTGAATTGAATTACGATAGCAATGTGTAGTATGATGTTCACCCAAAAGATGATGCTTATCAAATTAATGCTGGCATCACCATGTGACAGGCAGGACAGCTAAAGATAATGGCAGAAGCACAGCAATAGGTTGGCATATCAGAAGTGTCTGGATGCTGACAGTAACCTCTTTGAGCACCTCTTGTAATTCCAGAAGTCACACATAACTTGTATTCATCTTTTGTTATCAGTATGTATTCAGTATTACAATTTTAATACTTTTTCTTCCTTTCTTAAATTGTGAATACATTTTTTTGGCACCCTCTGTATTTGAATCCATCTCCAAATACCTTAATATACTATGTAAGAATGAAGGAAAAAATCTCCATTTTAAAAATTATGCTTGTAATTCCATTATCATGTTAATATTTATTAATGACTTAAAAGACCATTGAAATTATGTAAATGTCTCATTTGTATGCAGTCAGAAGAGAGAATTTGGTGTAACAACCATAATGACTCATGATGTATTTTTCTCCTCCTATCACCATAATAGCTTCAGAGGGTTATAACCTACCTGTTGGCCTTTTCCTGTGCAATAAAGCTTTTCTAGGGAAACCTGTAGTTACAGTTGATTGGTAATACTAAAATAACTTCTGTTATCTAACCCCTTTGGCCTCATTAAACTATTTAAAGAAGCTGGATTGAGCTCTTATTAAGTTAATGACTGTGACATTCTCTGGAATCTGTTCCCTGGGGAGGATTCTTGGCTGTTTCTTAGAGCAATTTCCCCCACACACACTCCCTTAACCTTGGAGGTCACTTTTTCATTTCAGATTCAATTGGGAAATTACCGTGAAACATTTATTTAGTCAATAATTTGTATTGGCATATGATCACAGGTGTAATTCAACACTTGTGAAAAGAATTCAAAACTTGTATCTTCAGAGCCTGCAATTTTTTCAATGTAATGGCAAATAAATGATATTAAATATTTTTAGAAGAGTAAATATTTTCTGAACAACACCAACAAAAGAAAGAAGATAATTTGTGGTATATCTAGAAATTTCTTCGACATACAGGCTTCCTTCTGTTAACAAGGATCATTTTTTAAATAAGGAAAAATAGTTTCCTCTCATACTTAAAACCTGAAAATAAACTAAACCTACACATAGGACAATGTTGACCTTGACAACTAAAAATTTCACTGTGAATGAAGTCACTAATCTCATCTTGCGTATCAAGATACCCTAAGAACTCAGCATAATAAAATACTAATTTACATCAACTTTTGAACAATTATTTTTATTACTGAATTTTATCCTTTTCCTGAATTATCCAAGAATTCAGTTGAAATGAAAGGGAAAAATCCTATTCAAAGAATGTGTCCAATCAAAGAATAATATAGGTACTCTTTCAGCTGAATGCATGGTTTTGCAGTTTTGTTTTTTAACGTATGCTTTTATGTAACCTGCATAAAAATGTCTGATACATATTTTTGAAATACTAATGAAATGCATGGGCTTCTTTTATTGAGTCTGGGCCTACAGAGAAATTACGTAACAGATTCAAAAATAAAATCAACAAGTTTATAATTACAAAGTAGGTTCTATAGGGATAGCTACAGGGTTATTTAGTGCATATAGTGTACAAAGACCACCTGGCAGGAAGTGAAGCACGTATTTTAAATATCTAATATGGTTCAGCATTAGCAGCACTGTGTTCCTCTGGGCCCTTCTATAATTTCCATATTTAGACATAAATTAACAGGGTAGAAGCCTCTGTGTTCACTAAAATGAAGTTCACCATAATGCAGAATGAACATATTCACTATTTCTATGCTAATACTTCCCTGAAATACCTCAGAGACATCATGAAGAGCTCTCCTCAGATGGGCAAAATTCTGCCTGCTTCAGGGACAGATGCATCACATCACAATAACTGCTAGAGTATACGAAGTTAAAAGCTAATGGTTCTAAAGAATAGCCTCTGAAATTCATACACAGCAGTGCTGATGTTTTGAGAAGCATCTTCATCACGGCTAATATTAGATGCTTCAAAACGTCTCCTGAGCTACTCTGGGTATACTATCAACTCTATCAAAATGAGACACGTTTTCTGTAACACCTAGATCAAATGTGTTTTAGCCATCTCCATTATTTTCTTAACTAGAGCTTGAACACTTGTGTCTTCTTCCCTAGTTTACCCCTAAATTTCATTTCTTTTATTCTTTTTCAAATAAAACTTAGGCATTTTGACACATGCTGCTTTTACACCCTTCTGAACTCCTGTGCTCTATTCATCCTTCTTTCAAAAAATCTCATAAAAAAAAGCATGGAAGAATCTACTGGCCATATTTATCTCTTACACACTTTGATATAAAGAGACTGCAGAGAACACCAGATTCATGACTATGTGGGATCTAGTGGTCTCAAGCCTAAACATTACCTTTCTGGTTGTCTTCACAAAACAGCTTCTAGGACAGATATTTCTGTTTCTAACACTATACCAAGCCCAAAATAGAGAACATACTGAAATACGCTGCCTAATTTCCATTTACATCTGAATAAATATTAATGTCATTCTTGGTATCAAAACAAAGCCCATGTAGTTTCTTTAGAATGGTTCCCTAGTTCAATGCCAAGTTTCTTAAAAGAGTACAAGAAAATCAAAAATCTTTTAAAGCAATGCACCCAGCTCAGGTTACTTCACTAGAGTAATATATAGCATTATAAAGCAAATTAGAGAAAATTGTAGTTTTCAGAATATATAAAAATCATGAATGGTACACCCTTAGGACAGATTAGGAAGATACGAA
The DNA here is from genome assembly GCA_013399715.1 of Alectura lathami. Taxonomy (NCBI): domain Eukaryota; kingdom Metazoa; phylum Chordata; class Aves; order Galliformes; family Megapodiidae; genus Alectura; species Alectura lathami. Next base: position 74,141 of record VXAV01002375.1, on the reverse strand, counting down.
CTACTTTAGGGAGAAAGTTAAAAACAATAGCAACAACAGAACAAAAACATTTCTGTAGCTAAATTGGAAAAAAAAAAAAAAAAAAAAAAAAACCCACCAGAAAGCTTAATAACCTAATTTTCAGACTTGGCCATCGACATTAGTATTTTAATTCTGTAATGAGTGAAAGCAATCACAATGGGGCCTTAATTACATGTATCATTTGCTCTTAATTCCCTTTTATTTTACCCTGCACTTGAAAGGCATTTGGAGGGTATTAAAGAATTCCAGGCAACTGGAGGTAATATAACTAATGGCTGTAAACCAGACTTTTACCTCTAAAATGCTGGGTTTAATCTAGCTTCATGATGATCACTGTAAAAGAGTCAATATGAAATATGAAAATTATATCCGTCCAGTTCTTTTCATGAAATGTCTTTAAAAACTTAGCAGTCTAGATGACAGAGAACAGGAAAATCAGTAACTGAGCTGGCCTAGCTACTGAACAGTATCTTCAGCCATCCTGGATTACGTACATAGCTCATGAGCAGAAAGAATCTTGCACTTTCCTCATATGTGCTGTTCCTACTCTACAGAAGCATAAAAGCTCCAGCCTCAGGTACAGTCTGTTTTCATTTCTACTAATCCTAAGCTGTTGAACAAGTGTAGACTGGGAAATATCCATGCCTACAACCACAACATGTGGTCAGCATGCTACCACATGAGAGATTTTTCTTGGACAATCCAGGAACACTATCTGGGAATGAAAATGCCCTTGGAAGGCCTCACCTGGAGTACTGTGTCCAGGCCTGGGGGCCCCAGTACAGAGGGGATGTGGAGTTGTTGGAGCGGGTCCAGAGGAGGGCCAACAAAATGATCAGAGGGCTGGAGCACCTCTCCTGTGAGGAAAGGTTGAGGGAGTTGGGAGTGTTCAGCTTGGAAAAGAGAAGGCTCCGGGGAGACCTCATTGCGGCCTTCCAATACTTGAAAGGAGCTTACAGGCAGGAGGGGGACCGACTTTTTGCACGGGTGGATAATGGCAGGACAAGGGGGAATGGGCTGAAACTGAAAGAGGGGAGGTTTAGGTTGGACATCAGGAAGAAATTCTTCCCTGAGAGTGGTGAGGCGCTGGCACAGGCTGCCCAGAGAAGCTGTGGCTGCCCCATCCCTGGCTGTGTTCCAGGCCAGGCTGGATGGGTTCCTGGGCAGTTTGATCGAGTGAGCTAGTGGCTGGCAGCCCTGTCCATGGCAGGGGGGTTGGAACTAGATGATCTCTGAGGTCCCTTCCAACCCAAGCCATTCTATGATTCTATGATTCTGTGAAAATAAATCCAAATGCTAGAATGACAAAGAGCATAGGGTAAAACACTGTATTATTCCAAGTAGAAAATTCAATTTACTTCTAAAACGATACAGCAAAGAACAATTTTTCATTTCTCCATAAAGGAATACAAATCCCAAACTATAAAACTTAACAATTAAAATATAAATATATATATAGCAGCTGAAAAAAAAAAAAAAAAAAAAAAAAAAAAAAGAGATGAAAAAAGTAGCAACAAATATCAATAGCACAAACTCTTCTTCATGTAAAAAGCTGTCACCAGTAGACATTTCCAGAGCCTGAACACTGAAGTTAAAAGCATTACTCAAGATACATAAGTGGTGAATTTACAGTGAATGTACCACACTGACTCAACACGAGAAGTGTCCGATTACCATAATAGTTTTAGACATTATCATGTGTAGTAGAATATTTCTTGTAGAGCAACATTTGAGCAATCCAGCTTACAAACCACTTGTGCTACCTGACCAGATAAAGGAACTTTTTCAGTGTGTCCGTGACAGCAAGACAAGGGAGGCACCTCTCATTTGTGAGACAATAAGGGACGTTATCAGTGCCATGACAACGAGACAGGAAGGAACGTCTCGAATAAACACAAGATGCCAAGGTGCTTTCTGAGGTGGACAGAGGCGTGACCGACCTGGAGCAGACCAATCAAGTGTTGTTGCTAGGAGCATGTACGCGAAATGTATCCAATGGCTTTTTAACATGTAACCAGTAAAGTATGTGATCGGATAGCTAGGTGATATATATGTAAGAAACTTCGGAATAAAGTAGAGTTTTTCGTAACCTTTTACTAGCGCCTCAGAATGTCTGCTGGCTGCTTTCATCCCCTGCGATAATCATGGATATGGTTTCTAACTCTATTGCTCCATTTGGAAGTAAAGCAGTACCTGGTTTCATTGGTACTTAAAAGAAAAAAACACTTATGTGTGAGTTTAGGAAAACTACAGAAGAACTGACAACCTACTGCCTTTCTTTCTTCATTGTTTCCTTTCTCCTTTTATGAGTGAACTACCTTAAAATCTAGATGAGTTAGAAAATCAAGGCTATTAACACTTGTCAAAACAAAAGCTTAGTTAGAAGTGGTAGCCCCAGTTTTCTTTCAAAATTGCAATTCAAGTCATTACATTCTGCTTAATTAAAGTTGTAGTTTCTTTTAGATAAGCTGTTACTCGGTTTTGGTGCTAAAGAAAAGCTCATATCAATGACCACAGATGATGCCATACAGAAACCTGTAAAAAGAAGGAAGAAAAAAATCGTATAATGCCTAATTTAATCAATATAAAAGCAGCTTAAATTCTCAACTACATCTCTCTTGTTTGGATAGGCTTATTAAAACGTTGAAACTCATAGCCAGTGGTTTATATTTTTATTGGGTGTAGTTGTCAAGATTTTGGCAGTGGGAAGCTTCAGGGGTGGTCTCTGTGAGAAGAGGCCAGGGGCTGTCCTGTCCTGCAACGGATGCACCGCAGCACAAAGCTGGTGGTGCCTCTGGCAAATGAATTTAAGAAAGCATGAAAATGCCAGAGAGGAGAGGGTGAGAAACAACCTTGCAGACACCAAGGTCATAGAATCATAGAATCATCTAAGTTGGAAGGGACCTTTAAAGGCCATCTAGTCCAACTTCCCTACAGCGAACAGGGACACCTACAGCTGGATCAGGTTGCTCAGAGTCCTGTCCAGCCTCGCCTTGAAGGCCTCCAGGAATGGAGCATCCACCAACTCTCTGGGGAACCTGTTTGAGCGCTTCACCACCCTTATCGTAAAAAACTTTTTCCTTATACCCAACCTAAATCTCCCCTCTCTCAATTTGAAACCATTTCCCCTATTCCTATCACAGCAGACCCTGCTAAAGAATCTGTCCCCTTCTTTCTTGTAGCTCCCCTCTATATACTGAAAGGCTGCTATCAGGTCTCCCTGGAGCCTTCTATTCTCCAGACTGAACAGCCCCAGCTCTCTCAGTCTGTCCTCACAGGGGAGGTGTTCCATCCCTTGGATCATTTTTGTGGCCCTCTTCTGGACCCGCTCCAACAGGTCCATGTCTCTCCTGTACTGAGGACTCCCCATCTGGACACAGCACTCCAGGTGGGGTCTCACCAGGGCAGAGCAGTGGGGCAGGATCACCTCCCTTGCCCTGCTGGCCATGCTTGTTTTGATGCAGCCCAGGATGCGGTTGGCTCTCTGGCTGTGAGGGCACACTGCTGGCTCATGTCCAGCTTGTCATCCACCAGTACCCCCAAGTCCCTTTTGGCAGGGGTCTGCTCAATCTTTTCATCTCCCAGCTTGCCGTGACCCAGCTGCAAGACCTTGCATTTCGCTTTGTTGAAGCTCATGAGACTAGTCTGGGCCCACTGCTCCAGCCTGTCTAGGTCTCTCTGGATGGCATCCCGTCCCTCAGGCGTGTTGGCTGCACCACACAGCTTGGTGTCATCAGCAAACTTGCTGATGGTGCACTCGATCCCGCTGTCGATGTCATTGATGAAGATATTGAAGAGTATTGGTCCCAGAACAGGCACCTGAGGGACACCACTCATCCCTGATCTCCATCCGGACATTGAGCCATTGACCACCATTCTCTGCATGTGATCTAGCAACCAGTTCCTCATCCATCGAAGGGTCCACCCATCAAATCCTTATCTTTCCAGTTTAGAGAGAAGGATGTTATGGGGGACCGTGTCAAAGGCCTTCCTGAAGTCCAGACAGATGACATCAGTGGCTCTTCCCTTGTCCACTGATGCAGTTATACCATTGTAGAAGGCCACTAGGTTGGTCAGGCAGGACTTGCCCTTGGTGAAGCCATGCTGATTGTCTCACATCACCTCCCTGTCTTCCATGTGCCTTAGCATAACTTCCAGGAGGATTTGTTCCATGACATATCTTCTCCAAACCCCACCCTTCAACCCATCCACTCGAGAGATGCATGAAGAGCAGTTGTTGTCAGATCAGGGAAGAAGGGGGAGGAGGTGCCCCAGAAACAGGAGCAGGTATCTACCTGCAGCTCATCAAGGAGACTATGGTGGAACAAGATATTTCCAATGGAGAGGACCCTCACTGGAGCACATATCAACACTACAGCCCCATGGAGGACCCCATGCTGGAGCAGGTCGATATTCTCTGAAGAAAACAGAGGCCCATAAACAGCCCACTCTGGGTCAGGTTTATTCTGAATACTGTAGCCTGTGGGAAGGAGTCACATCAGAGCAGATTTACTCAGAAGTATTGCAGCCCATGAAAGCCCATACAGGAGAAGTGGAAAAGTGTGAGGAGCAAGGAGCAGCAAAGAGGAACTTGTAAGGACTGACCACAGTCCCCCTTTCCCCTGCATAACACATGAGAGAGGAGGTAGAAGAAGGAATGAAGGAGTGCGTTTGAGCTTGGGAAGAAGGGTATTGAGTGGGAGGCGTTTAAAATTCTGTCTTAGTTCTCACTGTCTGAATCCATTTTATTTAGCAATTCACTTTTTTTTCCTCAACTTGAATCTGCTTTTTTTTTTTTTTTTTNTTCTTTTTTTTTTTTTTTTTGTGATAATTGGTAAGTCACTGCCTTGTCTTACTCTTGACCCACCAGCTATTTCACCTTATTTTTATCACCTGTCTTGTTTAACAAAGGAGTGAGTGAAGAACTGGGTGGGCATCTGGCAGCTGTCCAAGGTCAATGCTCCAGATTCTTAGAACTTTATCTGCAAAAACCAGTTTGTCAATCAACCATCATCTTCATATTACATAATACTTTCATTATGTAGCATTTGCATACATGTGTATAGGAATTTGCACCCTGAACACCTATTTTATTCAGAGAATAAAACCTGCCAGAATAAGTTTATTTTCATTAATCATTCTGCTACCTTCTCTTAGAAGCTCAGATCATTAGCAACATCTTTAATGAGTGGGCTTGTTCATTCTATGGCTTTCAGGCTATGGTTGTGCTTTCAATGTAAGTGTTTCCTACAAGTGTTTTTCATTTTAGTCTCCAAATAATCTCCTTGTTAAGTAAGACATAGACTCAGATCCAAAGTGTGAAAGACCAGGGAATCTATAGACTTAAATGTGAACAAAAGCAAAATAATTTTGCAAATAAATTTATGTTATGTGCATGCAGAAAATCTTTACACTTTTTATGCAAAACATAGTGTGTGTACATTGATAATTTAGCACACTGTTCAACAAGCAGATCTTAGCATTGCTGGAAGTTCAAGGATGAGACAGTTACTTAGCTCTACTGCTTGCATATAAAGAAAAAATAAAGCTTCCATGTTACATATTGCACACTCAACTAAGCTAGATGAGTAAGAGACAGTTTCTTCAACTGACGTGACAAAATTATCTGTTAGTACTGGATGGAGCTCTGACTTCTTTGGATCATCTTGAGTTATTTAAATGCAAGTATGGATATTGGAAGTGTGGGGTGAAGGGAGTCAAGGAATTGAAGTTACCTCTGGAACACACATTAATGTGGGAAATGGTATTGTATTGTTGACTTAGTGAAAACTCGTTTATTGTACACAACCTATGCCTAATTTTCAGTCATAATCATTTCCCCAAATACAGATTTTTAAAAATTATTCTTATTTTTTGTTCCTATGCAGTCTAAGGAGGTAAAATTCAGAGAAGCAGCATTCATGATTTCTCAGTTTCTGAGGAGCACTTAAGCTAAGTTATCATGTCTGCCAAGAAGAACCATAAATACATGTCCTTGGCTCTTGCTGCAAAACGCTTGTCTGAAAGGTTATCAATACTAAAATGCCTTATAAAACACGTCTTGGATGATTGCTGTTTAAATATGTTCTGAAAACATCGTAGAATAGGCTTGTGCTTTTCACAGGTAAGATATCTGTAGAGGCAAATTATTTTTATGAACCCTGAGGATGTCATTTCTATTAGGAATGCTGAGAAGTACGCAGAAGGGAATAAAGTCAAATGCAATAAAAACTCCTACATTCAATGGAATAGTTATTAAAGAAGCTCCTGTGGACTATTGCCTTTATGTTAGTTCTTCAAGTTACCAAATCTCTCACAAAATTTGACAAATGTTGGAGATATGCAGAAATTCCAAAAAGGCCTACACCTCTTCAGTTTTCTCCTTATTGTTCTTTGATGAAATTCAGGAATACTCAGTAGCCTTCAGAATCAAGCTTCTTTCTCTTCTTTATTTTTCATCAAAGCTTTTGTGGTGCAAATTGTGCTATTTACTTTTTAATACTCAAAAGAAGAAAAAGTAAAGGAATTTACGCAACAGAAACTCACATGAAGCAGAGAATCATGAGAAATCTAAGAGGGGGAAAATGAATTTCTTCCTTGCAATGCTAAACCCCTCTTGTATGAAATTTATGAAAAGCCAACTGTCATCAAAATTCTTTATATATAGTGTTCAACAAAATGCTACTAACTGAAAAGCATTAATCAACATCACCAGCTTAATGTGCTTTGTCAAACTTCTCAGTCTCTTCTGCCAAAGAAGAGCATTTTTGACAAGTAGATTGATTAGTGAGTTAACAGTGTTTGACTGAGGGAAGACTGTGTCACAAGAACTTTAAAAGATGTTAGCAGTAATTCTATTTGCTCATACATATGCTGTATACGATATTATTGCTTTGCAAAATGCGTGTCAATAAGACTGATAAGTTATTATGTGTTTATAAGAAATTTTGTTTCAAACCTGATCTCATGAAATATTTTATAATGGGTGAAAATGTGCATCTGATCTGATGCCCATTAGATCTGAATAATAATGAACTACAGAGTACTTTCCTAGCTCAAATATATAAAAAAAGGTAATATAAATTCTTGGTTTGGAGCTCAGATAAGCACAATGAAAAATAACATACTGGCTTCTAATTTCTTCAGAAGCATAATAGCTACTCCAGAATTAAGGTAGAAATCATGGTCCCCCCCCCAAAAAAAAACGTGTTTGGAAATGACAGCCCTTCTGGATCAGACCAAGGGTCTATCTAGCCTATTCTGCCTCTGACAGTAGCCATGAACAGACATCTAGAGAAGGCTAAGAGCAGAGAAAATCTATGTAATCCTTTACCCTCTTATGCTTTTCTGTTCTTTGACCAATATTGTTTCAGATTTCCTGAGCTTGTTGCAGTTTTTCCGTTTAGTAACCCACAATGAACTCTCATTCCAAGCATTTGTTCAGTCACTTCCTTGAGCCCACATAATGTTTTGCATCACTGCGATATCTTTTTGGAAGACAATGCAAAGATAAACAATTGTGAAGAGAAATGCTTCTTGTCAAACTTCTCAGGTATCACTCCCTAGTAATGGTGACCAGCACAGAGCCTTTCTCTAAGAAGACAGTTCATTCTCTGCATATGCCTTACTATATATAGATCTACATCACATTTAAACTGCCATTTTATTGACTATTCATGATATTTCCTAATGTTTTTTCTTTCAGTTCTTATCCTACCTACCCTGAAAAGCCTTGTACCATCATCAGAGCTTGTCATTTTACTGCCAGCCTACTTTTCCAGGTTATCTTGAAAAGTGTACCCTAGCGCAGAGGTCTCTCAGCACCAGTGATCTTGTTCCAAAAGAAAAGAAAACAAAAACACTATTTAAAAAAAAAAAATCTGTTTCCTATTATTTCACTTTCTTTCTTGTCTATGCCATTTTTTCTCTCCTGTGCCATGGCCGCTTCAGTGCATTACAAGCTTTAGGCAAAGAATTTGTCTGAGTTTTTTGGAAAGCCAAAGATTTTGTCAAGCAGATCATCACTAGCCAGTAGTTTGTTGACTTCCTGAAAAACTAACAGAAGTTGTAAAGATGACCCTCATTTTTCAGATTTTTTCCAAAGCAGCTTATATTTACTCAAGTATTCACAAATTGTCTTGTACTATACAGATGTTAGACTTGCTGGCCTGGAGTTTCTAAATTAGAATATTTTTCCACTCTCTAGATTGATACAGGGAACAAAATAGTAGGAGCTGAATTAAAAGTAAGATGTTGTCTGCTTGGCCTGCCAAGGTTAAAGGGGCCCCGGTAACTCCTTGTTATCTACACAAGCTGCATGTTTGGCACCGTTTGAAGCTCTGCAAGGCCGTTTAGCACTTCTGTCTGGTTAAGACTGGCTCTGCTGTTTAGAGAACAGCCAACTCAGTTTTTTCCAGGCCAGGGGTCAAGAGGGCACGGCGAGGAGGACTCCTGACTTCATCCAAGAGACCCCAGCCCACGACCACCAGATAGCAGTGCGCCTGCATCAAAGGAGACATATGATAATGATTTCTTGGAAATAATTTTAATAAGCCCACCTATTCCTAGAACTGATTGTAATAACCCAGCCTATAGTTGTGAATATGTATGATTTTGTGTAATAAATAAGCGCCTGTCGTGTGATCTGGTGTGCAAGCTTGGAGGAGCGATCCACCTTGCACCCGGCGCTGTAATAAACATACCTGCTTTATAACTTTCTGAGTTACAGAGTTTGTTTCCACGCATCAGATAATTGCTTTCAAAGATGACTTGGGCAAAATATTGCGCACAGCTGTTCATCCCTGTCATTAACTGTACGTAGCCAGTAATTTACATGTTTTGTCTTTGAGTTCACTTAAAATTCTTGGCTGAATACTATCTAGTCCTGGTGATTTTTTTGAAATCATTTTGCCTACCTGTGATCAACGTCTACAGAAAATTTGTTTGTAGATTGTTAGTGATTCCCTTTCTCCTGCAAAAAGAAAGGATTCTGGTATGGACAGCTTCCCATACCCCTATCTAAAATGAGCACCAGCACAATTGATTTACCATATCTACAGTGACCTTTCCTGCTCCAAGTGCTCATTTCTTTATCCAGGTCCTCAGCTGGCATGATCTCTGCTAGGATATTTTGCTCCCTTTTTTCCTGGCAGAAGGATTTCACTCTAGCTTGATTCCTTTAGGAAATAGTTTCTGTGCTGTGCACTGAGGTGTTAATTCAGTTTGATCATCAGGTCTCTATAACATGAAACACATCAATACATCTCTGTTGGTCTTTCATGTATGCTTTGTGTTCTGTTAGCAAGGTACCCTGCTAATTGTCTTCTTTCCACCAGATCTGTGATAAATCAGTGCTCCATTTAGAGTCAGACATTAGGCTGCCTGCTATTGCCTCCAAAGCCTTTCTGTACTGCATAGACACATTCTTCCTTTTTTGGGGTATTTGGTTCCCTTAAGGCTCAGGTGAGAACCATACAGTTTCCCCTTATGGTATAAGGGGAAGAGCTAAGAGCCAGCCATGGGTGCAACTGCAGCTTTTCTTACGTTATCTTCTCAGGCATAGAAATTCTGCTTCACCTGCCTATCTCCCTGCTCCTGCTTATGGTACCATGATCTTTCCAGAGGATATTACCATAGATTTTCCTTTCCTCTACTTTCTTCCCAAGTTCCTCAAGCAGCAGATTTATTTCTCTGAGGGATGTAGATTGCCTGCTCTGTTCACATACCTAGAGTACTCTCCCACAGGAAAGGTAAATGACAACTCAACAACTCAGCACGACTGCCAGATCTGTTTGGCCATGGGGAAAAAAAAAAAAAAAATTCTTTAATGCCTCATTCCACACATTGCAACCTATACATTTTTTTTTGACAGAGTAGACTGACCTTTAACAAAGAAAGTACCTTTTGAATCATAAATTCTTTTTTGAAAGAGGGAGATATTTCTGAAACTAAACAAGGTGATGAGTAGTCAAGTACAGAGCTTGATATAAAGATAATTTCTTCTGAATTTCACAAAAGAAACAGAAATATAATGAGATCTGCAAAACTGTAGTTTCAAGATTTGCAATAGGTTGACTGAAACAGTTGAAAGAAAACCATACAACCATAACAGCAGCATCTTCCCACATTTTAGTTGCAGCATCTACCACGTGTATGTGAAGGGTCTGAGTGCTGAATATTCAGTACCACAAGACACAAGACTACTCACGTCAGTTAGCAGCAGCAGAAGCATAACACTCTAAGGGAGGCAGNGAAATGCAAGAGCCACTGTCTGGGGGGGGGGGGGGGGCGGGGAACTGCTGTCAGAAGGGTCCCTTATGTACTCAGACCACTTCATCAGCAGGTCTGTTCCAGCAGCTATCAAATATTCCTAACATTGTGTATAACTCTGCAATATAAATCACAGTGCAGAAATAGCTCCTTAGAGATTTTCTATATTTGGTCCCTTTGGGAGGAAAATACAAGACAGAAAATCAAAACCAGACAAATAATTTTACACAGCTAAACAAGTCAACCATGTGCAGCAGTCCAAATGCAAACTATTGGCTAGTGTGTGATTTATTCACACCGATGTGTATGGCTTATCAAGTTAGCTTTCCTCAAGGAAACTCAAACTATTTTACTTCTTTCCTGAGCTAAGATGCACAGTTACTGTGGGTCAGCTGAACCACATAACCTTGTTAACCTGTAATGAATTGTTTGTATGCCTCTGCTGTCAGACAAATGCAGCAGAATAGCCTGGGAAGAGAGCAGAGTCTATGTCTAGGCCCCAGCATCTCACTCCACCACTTGCAGAGGCCTGCTGCTAATAATGAAAATGTCAGAGCTACTCAAGAGGAACAAAAACACCTCTCACAGAAGAAAACGTTAGGTAAGTGAAATACATGGATTCCTCTGTGAGGCTTAAAATAATGGAAGAAGATTTTACAGGGGACTATTGTGATAAGATAGAAATGTATGTGTCATGTTTTTGGTGTTCCACTGCTGCCAGTTACCATGTTTCTCATGAGTTTCACCTAATTAGTTGTTTGGCTCTGTTGTTTGTTATGATCCTAAAGATCTTTTCCAAAAGGAATGATTCTGTAACAAAAGTACCCTGTTCCTAGAACTAATATACTGCCTGAGAACATTTAGAAAAGAAGGAAAAAAAATAAAGTTCATAATAAAAGGAAAACACCACACAAGAACTCTTCTCCCAGATGGTTAAAATCAAATATTTTTTATGTCAGTCTTGAAGGGAAGGGTAATTTGACTTATGAGTTATAAAAGTTATTTTGGGGGGTTTTAGGTTTATGTGTATTTTTAATGATCAGTATTTCACATAAATCAGTCTGTCCCACTGCTTCATTCTGTAGCAGTAATCAATCATATTTCCTGTTTCAGTGGGTAAAAAGTCAAATATGTGAAACTTAGCTTTCTGTGACGATTGCTATTTAAAACGCTCATTTTCATCTGGATAACTCTCTAGTAACAGGAAATATCCCAATATTTTTCTGATTAAAAAGTAATGAGACAACTTCAAATATTTGGATATGCCAATAAGTCAGTACTTTAAAAAAAAAAAAAAAAAATTTGCTTAGCTTAAACACAATAATCATAACAAATTTTGCAGTCAAAGAGAGATAGGTGCATAGGCTATGAGGAACTTTCACACATACTTGGCTTTTTCTATTTGTTATATACAAATATACTGGCAAAATCACAGTAATGGCTGGAAATAAAAGGAATTGTTATTTTACTGCACAATATTCTACCTGAAAGTCTATCCAGAAAAGATTTTAATGAACCATTTTGTCTTTATCACTACATACATATCATTACTCTACACATTTTCTATTTCAACCTTAACAAAAAAAAAAAAAAAAGTGATGAAGAACTGAACAAGTACAACTAACTAGTGAGTTAAAAGTAGAAGCAAAAACTTCCTTCTTCAGACTTATTTTTAAATAAGGACACCAAGTGGGCAGTAGGAGAGGATCCTGCAATAGCTTTAGAAGGGTAGAACTACAAAAACTTTGTGACTCACAGCTCACCAAATTACAGTATAGAGAAAAAAAAAAAAAAAATGAAACCTTATGATTCAGACTGAAATTAACAGCTTAGAAAATACAGAAGAGAAAATTGGTCAAGTACCGTAGCCACTTAGGGCCTTGGAAATAAGGACAAGAACTTTACAATCAATGAACACAATTTACAGAAAGCCTGAAATGAAGACATTTTGAAAAGGAGACATTTATAGAAAAGAAATCAGGCATCAGTTAGAGATGAGAGATTTTACACTGCAAAAAAATACAGGCAGAATATTCAGAAAGTAAAGTGATCCTTTAACTGATCAACAATTTCAACTTGGTTACAATCAGACCATAAAATCAGTTATCAATTAATTTTTTCCAGAATGAATCTTTAAATGGAAATGTGTACCATTAGTCTGAACTAAAAATACAATGCAAAAGCATCACATTTTTGAACAACAATAAGTAACTGTTTAATAAAGGAACGTACCTGCCTTATTACAAGTCTGCTTCAGTGCCATGTGTTAATTATGGCTGGGAGCCAGATGCTCACCTAGATCACCTGCTCCATCAGGTGGTCATCCACCAGCTATGCTGGTGATATATCCTCTCCAGTATGGTTCTCTAGGGGCTGCAAAGGGGCAACCTACTTCACCGTGGTCTTCTTCAGTGGAATCTGTTCTCCAACCCCTGAAGCACCTCATCCCCCTTCTTCACTGACATTTGTGTCTGCAGAGTTGTTTCTATCATGCTTTTTTGCTCACTTCTCTCTCACACATCTAGTTTTTCTTTGCTCTGCCGTCACAGGGGGTACCACCAGCATTGCTCGTTGGCTCAGGTCTGCCCAGCAGCAGATGTCTTTAGGAGCCAGTTGGAGCTGGCTCCATTTGACATCAGGGCAGGTTCTGGTGTCTTTTCATAGAGTCCAGTCTTAAAGCCACCTCACTACTAAAACATTGCAACATAAAACCACTGCACTCAGCAGCACAATAAGGAATGAACAGGAAAGCAGAGTACTGAATTTTGAAATTCTAGATGTAGTAGCTCAGCTAGCACATAGACAGAAAGTTCATTTGAATGCTGGTTTTAATTCCTCAGCCTTGGGAGTAGAGAGGAAACCTAGACCTGATCTGGAAGTCTACCTCACTCAAAACTAGTTACACAAATGTTCTCTCATAGCAGACCTTTCATAGCCTTGTGTGAATTCACATACAGCCTGTCAGCTGTCAGCAAGCAAGCTAATAAAAATGTATCCTGCAAGTTATGTCCCATTGGTTTCTACGGCAAACCTAGATCCTTCTATATAGTGAATCAAAACAACATACTTTTATTCCTGCAAAAGTTTGCTCAGTATTTCTATACTATTAAATAATCCATCCCTGAGGTAGATCTCCTGAAGTTTTACTAGCAACAAAAAAAGGGGTTGTTTCTAGCAAGTGTGAAGAGCAACAATCACATCAAACAAATGTGTGATGATAGACACTTCATACACTTATAAATTCCTCTGGGTATTTTCAGGAACATGTAGGTGTTTACAGAACAGGAAAACTATTTCTTACTCAGTTCTGACTTTTCTACATTTACTGACATATGCTTTTCTCTATGTTATGTATTACCTTTAGTACTAGAATATGCATATATGCAGTAGGAGTCTTCCTCAGTTGTCTTTGGGGTGCTCTTTCTCTGCAATCAAAAAGAACCATCAGTGAAGACAAAAATAAGCAACCAACACTATGCACTTATTTTTTTGAATTGAAAGATTTTCAAAATATTGTCTCATATGCACTCAACCAGTAACAGCTGCCATTACATTTGTGGTATATTTGGTATACTGGCAGAATAATGTTTTCCTGAGAGCAGACATTTTTCCAAAATCTTAATTTTTTGTGGGTTTTGTCTGTTTTTTGTTGTTGTTGTTGTTTTTGTTTGTTTTTGTTTTTGTTTTCCCTTCAGTTGACCAGGAGAACTTAACATAGCATCATTATAAGGAAAGGAAATAAAATACAGGAGATTTTTACAGCATTAGACCTAAAAAATATTCTAAGAAAAGGACACTCAAATATACATAAAATGATCAAATTTTCAGTGGGAATTTAGGAAGGGGATATAATACAAGATAAAACTAATTATCTTCATACAAAGGACAATGAGGATCAGAGGACTAAGCAGAATGTCTAATCTCCACATACTTCAAAAGCTTTTCAGCAGAGAAACACAGGAAAAGACTGATGAAGAAAATTAGCAATTGTGATATAGATAGCAAAATTCAAATTGGATTCAAGAATGCCATTGTTAGATTAATGATTTGCGGGATAGAACATGCAGAAACTAGGCTTTTTGGATATGAAAGGCCTAGCATTTAGCCCACAGCTGTAGTCATAAATCACATATATACTACTTGTAACTTTATGCTCCACTTTAATGGAGGTGTGAATTCATCTGATTCTGGTTCCTGCACATGGTTTTCAGCTTTCAGTACTTTCAGTAGTAATTATTGAATCAAAAATGAAGCTTGGCATTTACAAAATTTACAAAATCCTGAGGAACTTGAAGAACTCAGAGTTTATAAAGTAATATAATGGTAATTCTATGAACCCATTAGTGATTAATTGTTATGAACTGGAGGAGAGTGGAAGCTGGAAAATAGTTAATCAGTTCCCCTTAGAAAAGAAGACAAAATAAAGTGATGTAAAAAGTGATACTGGCACAAGATCCCCCTAAAACAAAATGAACCTTAATAAAATTAATTTCAGACTACTAACAAATGAATATATGCAAAAAGAAGATGGCATAAAATGTGAAGAAA
>VXAV01002375.1:37360-58916 GCA_013399715.1 Alectura lathami | reverse complement strand
GTTTGAAAGCATTTTTTTTCTTCCTTTTAATGGTGTGCAAACAGCATTAAATTATGTGTATTTGTAAGTATTAAAATATGTGTATTTGTGTGTTCTATACAAATCACATGTCCAGCTTTCCAGGAAGTGTGGCATATACAGACAAAAGAAGCTAAGTAGTAAAAGCACAGCCAGGTGTAAGGAAAACAGCAATAATAAGCAAAAATTATTTTTTGTACCTGAAAACAGTTCAACAAATTTAATATACCAAGATAAAAGACCGCCTGAAAAAGAAATTAGTGAAGATTCTCTTTCACGCTGAAATCAGACATAATGAGACTCTTGGAATGGAAATTTCCACCCTTCACCAGTGGCACAGAGCAGTATACTGTAACAGCTTGTCTTAAAGAACATCTCATTTTAGTACCACAAAACAGAAAGTAGCTCATCAGATCTATATACATATAATCCAGTCTAAAGATTTTGAAATCTCTAAAACAGATAAGTGAGCAATGATGATTCATAACTGTCCAAAAGATCCAATTTGGAAACAGCAAAAGAATTAACACTTTCTTTTGGAGTAAAACCCAACTAATCTTTGATATATATACACATTTTTCTGCCTGCCAAAGTAATTTTCTCCTATAAAGACAGAAAGAGTTAAAGTCTTAAATGTATTCTCTATTTTGATAATACAATATTAAATATCAGATATAGAGATTATTGATTCAGTGTATGAACCATGAAACATTCCATAAAACCATAGCATAATTTTGTAGGAGCACTGTAGACATGTCAATCAGTCAAATCCTGTGGAAGTTAACAGAAAAACTCTCTCAAATGTAGTATTAGAAGTCTTCAAGCATTAAAAAGCCTCTAAGCCACTCAACCAAAAACCTTCTGTGCTTGAATAACAACAGCGAGCACAATTATATATATACAGTCTCTGAAGCAGTTTGGCAGAGTACAAGATACTTCAGTATTCTTTCTTCTAAATAATCTCACATAATGCATTTTAGGGTAGTTATAGCACAGACAAAACTGCAGTTTAACAAAGTATGTTTTCCATACAAATCCATTAGCAAAGAACAGATGGAGAAAGAGGTGATGGACTCTCCAGCCGTGGAAAAAGTAGTTATCTGGGGAGAATCAATAGTATTAAACATTGAGTAAGATATATATAGCTCTTAATAGCATCATTTCGCATTTTCAGAACTCCAATACCATGAATTAATTAATCTTCACAGTTACATTCTCCAATTGTTTGGAAGATTTTATCACTACATCATAAACACAGAGCAGAGATAATAATGAAGATAATATTAGTGGCAGGGCTGGTAATGGATCTCAAATTAAAAGTTTTCAAGATATCATGAAGGGTTCAGAGACACAAATGTCACTGTAAGTCAGTTCCTTTAATTGTCATTCCACAACTGTGGCGTGTCCAGCTCACAGATACTCCATTTACCTATTCTGGGCATGGTTTTTTGGGACACTAAAAGGATTATAATAAAAGAAAGTCACTTTACACTTGTGACTGTATGGTGTATTCCATTTTCAGATACTACATTATTTATAATGCTGACCTTAATAAATCATTTAAGTCTCCAAATACAGTGCAACTGAACAGCCATCGCTTACAGCTTTGGTCAAACACCTTGCATCATTAACATTGACAATGAATTTAGAAATTACTAAAACCTACCTCCCATGAAAGGTAAAGCCTAATATTTGTTTATATCTAATAAACACTGATTGTGTACGTGACTGAAGAGTCCTAAACAAAGATATAAAATCAAACTGTATGGTATGGTTCTTTAACTTATAGTTCCTCTTGCCATTATGTCACTTGCTCTGCAATCACAGAAGTGAAGCACAGCTGTCGGTGTGAGAAGCCTGAGGAATTTGCATATAACGTCTGTCTGCAGTATTGCCTAGAAGTTGTTTGTATATTTATACATATGATAGCAAGATTTAAACCAGATTGTTGTCCTTTACGGATATTTCCAATAACACGAAACATCAGTGTAACTATTTTCTCTCCCAGTCTATCAGTGCATAGTGTGTAATATAAGAGAAAACTATAGCAATCAAACGTAGAATTCATAACAGAAGTTTGCATCTCTCCTGCCAATAATGTACTTTGTTTTGCAAATGAGAGAATGAATTTTTCCAGCATTAAATATTCTCCTTGGCAGCAAGGGTGTTTATCATTTTTGTTACAAATTCATGTAGTTTGGAATTATGGATATAGATTAATTACATTTTTCAGAGAAGCCAGCTGCAGATATATAACTTTCCACTAACAAACACCTCACTGTTCAAATAAAATGTCTGAAGTGAGACGACTTTGTCATTAGTCAATTTTACACATTAAGATCTGAATTCACCTACTTCCATTTCTTCATATCTTTTTCTTTTCTTCCTCTCTCTCAAACTGTACACCTAATAAATATCAAATTGGAAACAATTACATGCTGGATTATGAGTAGGCTGCAAAACATTCTAGTTTCTACTTAAATTCTATTACAAAGTTTTCACGTCTACAATACAATATGTAAATAAAACCAGTAAAACAGATATCTCACTCAGGTTAAATGAGAGTTGATTGTGATATATCAATACATGAGTAATTTATGCTATTGTGATTTTACTTAAATTTTTCTGCTTATATAAATATTTAAATACAGATGCTATGTGAAGAAATTTTGACATGTTAGGCTAGTGGCATTGGGAACTGCTGGAGATGGAAAAGACACAGATATAAAACATTGTTCAGACTAATATATGCATGTAGAAGTCTAACAGAAAAACAGAAGCTACTAGCTCGTTACTACAACATTTAATGGGGGAGTAAGAATCTCATGCCTACACATGATCTTACTCAGGTAGTACAGGGAATTCTGGATCTCCTGTGTCCTATAAAGATTTTGAGATTACTTTATTTATACTTCAATATGATTAATGGAACATCTTTCTATTTAGCTCTATTTGTAGAACAAAAATTCCCCAAGATGTAAATTAATGCTTTAGTGATTTAAATTATTATTCCCAAGCAAACAGTTAGAACAAATTTGGCTCATTAAATATATCAATTTCAGATTAGTTCAAACACAGCACAATAAAGAATTCAATCCACTGGAACAGAGCTACCACAGAAAACTCTGGCACTGTGATACTATAGACTCAACACTGCATCTTTTTCTGGTCTTGTTCAGTGTGGTATGTTCAAGGCTTTTTAAGTAGATTAACTGAATTTCTGTTGACTTGAATGGTTTTCAGGCTACCAGCTACAACAATGTTGTGTATAACATTTGATAGCAACATAAATTTGCTATCGAATTCTGTATTCCTAAGAGAATTGTCATCATTGACGTATTTCAGTTGAAGTTCACATATAAAAGTTCACATATAAGTTTTTAAAGTTTTGAAAAATGTCACTCAACGCAGCCATTTCACTTGCTGAGACATTATCCTACACAGTTCTGGCATCTTTAATCTAGAACATGAGATGTCCTCATTTCCACTAACTCTTAGCAACAAAAAATTACTAAAAAGTGACAACTAGCAAAGACAAGAAATGAGCAATGAGCCCTAAAATATAGTTTATTTAGTTTCAGTAAGTGGTAAAAATATGTGAGGTTTCCAAATGACGTTAAAATTCAGCTCTCGTAAGAAGTGTTGCAAATCTAAGCTCACTCTTTTCACACATATTCCAACGGCACTTTTTGAGATTCATCAGAACTTTTGTACACAAAAAAGCCAGGGATGTGTGCCAGAAATGACCTGTATTGTAGACTGATATGGAGTTCTAATACTGATTAAAGAAAATCTGGCAGGAACCTTCCTACTGTACACGTACTATATATTACATCCCTGAAAATCACAATCTATTTCTGTTTCTTCACATATGTGAAATGCTAATTAATATGCAATGCTAGTTAAATGCTAGTTAATAGGTAGTTAATTTC
Source organism: Alectura lathami (assembly GCA_013399715.1). Lineage (NCBI taxonomy): Eukaryota > Metazoa > Chordata > Aves > Galliformes > Megapodiidae > Alectura > Alectura lathami. Next base: position 54,966 of record VXAV01002375.1, on the reverse strand, counting down.
AAAGGAACTTTTGGAAAGAGACCATTATTTACATTAGATGCAGCCTGTGGGAATTTCAGAACACATACAGAACATTAGTGCTTTTCTTCTCAGATGGTATTTAATCATGTATTAGGAAAAAAAATCTAAAATAAATGCAAAGACTTAAAAACAAATTTTGGCCTTACTGTAGAATTCCTGTTCATGTTATATTCTCATTCTGAATATCATTAAAAATACATCTATATTGGCATAATTTGCTTTGCAGTTTACTGTAGTTTGCCTCAAAAGAATAAAATTTGCTTTCATTATCCACTGTATTTTCTTTTCTCTTTTACTTCTTTGATTGTTCAAAAACTTTATACAGAATTCATGTGGTCTTTTACTTTTAAAATCATCTCTTGATACTTTTATTCCTTTTTTATTTTTTTTAAATATAGATGTTTAGTATTTTAAAATCTATTCTTTCTAGTACACCCACAAGAATCAGGACTAAGCCATTTCCAGATAAAATTTCTCATACATTTCAAACAAGAAAACAATGATTCATGTTTATCATGGCCTTCCAGCAACTCTCACAGCAGATCACAGAACTGCATGACAGCTATGAAATGATGCTGTATCATTAATTAACAACTTACCATAAAAGTCAAAATCTCTTGGCCCCTAAAGACTAATTTAGTAATTATGTTACACATAATCTTAAAAGTTATATTCAGCCCTTTCATTTTTCTTTTCTAAACCTCTATTTTGTGGAATATCTCCTACTTAGCAGCAATTTGTTATGAATTAAACTACTGAGCTTTAAAATTGTGAATGCAAAACAAGTTATTTGATAGCTTCAGAGTCAACAAACACTAATATATTTTTTTCTAATTAACTAATACATTCTCTTGAATTACTTGCAAACATTTAATACACACTTCTATCATTAACATAATATAATCATAATGTTCCCATTTAATTACAAATTATTTGAATGACTAATCATCAGTTTCATGTTTAAAAATAATGGGAACATTTTACAAACTGCAGTGTACTATCTACTTATCAATTCATTAGTATAAACAGAAGTTGCAAGATGCAGAGCTAATACTTTTGTGAGTTAATATTCTTTCAAAAATATTTCCTACCCTTGTAGCAATCTCGGTAATAAATTAGCAGAAAGTGAGTTTGCTGGATACCTATGGATGATGCAAAGAGAACAGTGTCAAAAGAATGATTTATCCAGAGTACTTGTTTTTATTTCATTTGATGCTACTAATAATCTCACTTACTGGCATCAATCCAGTAAAAATGAGTAATCTTATTTCTGAAGGATGTCAACTGTATTTTTATAGACATATTAAAAATAAAGGATTCTACAGTCAAATAGAGGATTATTTCAACTAATTCTTTTATATTTTCATTGAATGATTAAAAAGCAGAATGTAGAATAACATGTAGGAGAAATCATGGAAAAATGTCATGATCAACCCTTCTGTAGTTTTCATTCAATATGTCACACTTCTCTCCCTTTGGATGTGTGCATTTTTCAATAAGCCAGTCTATTTTGTCACATACTCACCATGTTCATGTTTCCACATACAAATGAGAAAGCATAGAGCATTACAGGTCAGAACATCTTTCCTCTTCTTCCTGCATCTATATTTGTGGTTTTGGAATGTTTACGTAATAATTAATGCTCACCCTCCTCACTGTAGTGTTTTCAATCAATCTCAAGGAACTCTTAAAAGCAGTATTAGCATTAGATTAGAGGCAGCCTGGACTGCAGTGACCATGCCCTGGTTGAGTTTGTGATCTTGAGGAGCGTGGGCCTGGGAAAGAGTGGAGTCAGGACCCTGAGCTTCAGGAAAGCAAACTTCATGCTGTTTAAGGAGTTGTTGGAAGACGTCTCCTGGGAAACTGTCCTTAAGGACAAGGGAATGGAGCAGAGTTTGGCAGCAGTTTAAGAACATCTTTCTGAGACAACAAGAGCTCTCCATCCCCCAGAATAAGAAATCAAGCAAAGGAGGCAGGAAACAAGCATGGCTCAGCGAGGACCTGCTGGTCAGTTTGAGGGAAAAGAAGGAAAAGTATAGGCAGTGGAAGCAGGGATGAGTGGCCTGGAAGGATTACAGGGGTGTTGACGGGATATGTAGGGATGGGATGAGGAAAGCCAAGGCATGGAAGGAATTAAGCTTGGCAAGGGATGTAAAAAACAACAATAAAAGTTTCTTAGAGAAGAGGAGACTGAGGGGTGACCTAGTTAATGTTTATAAATACGTAAAGGGTGGGTGTCAGGAGGATGGAGACAGGCTCTTCGCTGTGACATCCAGTGACAGGACAAGGGGCAATGGGTTCAAGCTGGAACATAGGAGGTTCCACTTAAATATGAGGAGAAATGTCTTCACAGTGAGGGTGACAGAGCACTGGAACAGGCTGCCCAGAGAGGTTGTGGAGTCTCCTTCTCTGGAGACATTCAAAACCCGCCTGGATGCGTTCCCGTGCAATCTGATCTAGGTGTTCCTGCTTCGGCAGGGGGATTGGACTAGATGATCTTTTGAGGACCCTTCCAATCTCTACATTCTCTGATTCTGTGATTCTTTAGCTGCACTGATTGCAAGAGACAGGCAAAGGAGAGTGTACCCCTCTGATAAATTAAAAGGGAAAACAGCCCTCCTCAGATGTGGACAAGGCTGAGGTACTTAATGAGTTCTTTGACTCGGTCTTCACTCCCAGTCAGGCTTCCTGTGTCCCTCTTGTCCCTGAACTTCCATTGGTTTGGGGGAGCAAAATCCCTCCCAGTGTAAGAGCAGAACAAGTCCGGGACCACCTTATGAGACTGAATGTTTACAAGTCTATGCGGCTGGACGGGATGCATCCCAGGGTCTTGAAGGAGTTGGCTGATGTGGTTGCCAAGCCGCTCTTCATCATATTTGAAAAGTCGTGGCTGTCAGGCGAGGTCCCTGGTGACTGGAAAAAGGGAAACATCACTCCCATTTTTAAGAAAGGGAGAAAGGAAGACCCAGGGAATAGATGAGGATATAGATGAGAATATAGAATAGATGAGGAGGTGAACCGAGACAGCCAGCACAGCTTCACCAAGGGCAGGTCGTGCCTGACCAATCTGGTGGCCTTCTATGATGGAGTGAAGGCATCGGTGGACCAAGGAAGGGGAAGGGATGTCATCTACCTGGAATACTGCAAGGCCTTTGGCATGGTCCTGCACCACATCCTTATCTCTAAACTGGAGAGATATGGATTTGATGGGTAGACTGTTTGCTGGATAAAGAACTGGCTGGATGGTCGCAGCCAAGGGGTTGCAGTCAATGACTGTATGTTCAGGAGGAGGCCGGTCACAAGTGGTGTCCCCCAGGTGTCTGTGTTTGTACTGGTGCTCTTCAGCATCTTTACTGATGACTTAGACTGTGGGATTGAGTGCACCCTCAGCAAGTTTGCTGATGACACCGAGCTGAGTGGTGCAGTTGATACCCCTGAAGGAAGGGATGCCATCCAGAGGGACGTGGACAGGCTGGAAAAGTGGGCTAAGGCCAAGTGCAAGGTGTTACACTTGGGTCGGGGCAATCCCAAGTATGTGTACAGACTGCAAGAAGATCCCATTGAGAGCAGCCCTGTGGAGAATGACTTGGGCTTTCTGGTGGACAAAAAGCTGGACATGAGCTGGCAGTGTTCTCTTGCAGCCAGGAAGGCCAATGGCATCCTTGGCTGTGTTAAAACATGGGTGGCCAGCAGTGAGAGGGAGGTGATTGCCCCCCTCTACTCTGCCCTTGGAAGGCCTCACCTGGAGTACTGTGTCCAGGCCTGGGGCCCCCAGTACAGAAAGGATGTGGAGCTGTTGGAGCGTGTCCAGAGGAGGGCCACCAAAAGGATCAGAGGGCTGGAGCACCTCTCCTGTGAGGAAAGGTTGAGGGAGTTGGGAGTGTTCAGCTTGGAAAAGAGAAGGCTCCGGGGAGACCTCATTGCGGCCTTCCAATACTTAAAAGGAGCTTACAGGCAGGAGGGGGACTCACTTTTTACGCAGGTAGAAAATGTTAGGACAAGGGGGAATGGGCTAAAACTGAAAGAGGGGAGGTTTAGGTTGGACATCAGGAAGAAATTCTTCACTGAGAGAGTGGTGAGGCGCTGGCACAGGCTGCCCAGAGAAGCTGTGGCTGCCCCATCCCTGGCAGTGTTCCAGGCCAGGCTGGATGGGTTCCTGGGCAGTTTGATCCGGTGGCTGGCAGCCCTGTCCACAGCAGGGGGGTTGGAATTAGATGATCTCTGAGGTCCCTTCCAACCCAAGCCATTCTATGATTCTGTGATTTTATGATTTTGTGATTACTGAATTCATGCAACCATGTTAGTCCATTTGGCAAACCCAATGTATCCAAAGTATGATTTAGTACCTTAATCCCCTGGCGACACAGACCAAGACAGGCTGCTAAACTGAGTTCCCACCCTGCACAACCAGAGATGATGTCAGCAGCTTGGTGGAAGTGAGTTCATCATCATGTCTGTGATGGGACAGGTATCTAGGAGCAGTCAGCAAGTTGCTTGCTAAGAAGTAATGCTCTTTTGTAGTCTTGTTTTAAAACTGAGACACATAGCACACAGCAATATTTTACAACTATAAGTAAGGAAAGAAAGGATCATATTTTACTTACTTATCCAAAGATGTATGCATTGAAGAAAGACTGAGTTATCATAATATCATAAAGTGGTGACAAATCTCTCTTTCACTAATAAATAGACTCATGTCCAAACCTAAAATCTGTACTCTAGGTATCTGCTACAATTGTCTCCCCTTGAACTGAGTTCAAGACAGCCTGACTGTTATTCAAGCAGTTTCTGAAACCTACAATAAAACAAAAGTGCATACCTATTTTCAAAACGTATAGAAATAATTTTTTAAAGTGTCAGTTGGTAATAAAAACTCTCCGTGCTGATGAATGTGACTTCAATGAACACACTTTCAAGTCCTTATACTGTGAAAATACCTTTCATGCTAAAAATGATTGTGAAATTGCTAATGAGTAAAAAGTTGGAAAATAAAGCAAATTAAATACCTGACATATTTAGGCCATTAATCACTTTATGTTCTTCTGTTGTGAATTTTATTATTCCAAAAATATAGGCTGTTGTATTACAAACCATTTTCTTACTGCTTTCTCTACTAGTAATCCAGAATATGTCCAAGCTGTACCCATTAGTACAAGCTCTTATAATAAATCTGTCTGTTCCATGGGGTTTTGTATTGGAATACTCATCTCTGCTTTAACACCATCAAGAAAATTTGACTCACTTCAGAAAGTTACCATAAATTTGTTCCTGTAGCATCTTCTTATTGGCAGTAAGATTTCTTCCAAGCTTCTTTTTTTCTGGGCAAGATGATTCTTCAGACTATTTCTTTGCTAGGATAACCTTATTTATTATGCCTATGTGACACAAAGGACAAACAATTTTTCTGATTTGCTACTGATCTTTGCTCTTGTTTGTCAACATAATTTGGTAGTTTTTTCCCACGAAGACTCATATCTGAGTGAAAGCTGTTCTTCCTCCCTCCCTCTCTTTCTCTTTCATTATTTTAAAAGTAAATTACTAATAAATCAGTAAAATAAAATAATGGTAACTGAATAAACAACTCCTCTAAATGAATTGAAAGCATTGTAAATACATGTTAGTATATGAGGCCATTTTCTACCTTCAGAGATATAAAATAAACAAACAAACGAAAAAACATAAGCTAAAGCATGATGGCAAATGGCTGACATGTTAGATATAATGAAAAAGATATATGATTTTTCCAGGTACTTCAGGCTATTAGCTTCCTTTTTTGTAGATTTTGGCAGAGCAAACCTCCCCAATTTGATCTCATTGCAGCCAGCACTACTGTTTTCTTTCTAATTTTTTTTTTTTTTTTTTTNCCCCCCCCCTCTTTTTTTTTTTTTTTTTTTTTTTTTTTTTTTTTTTTTTGCCTGTCTAAAATGAAGAAATAACCACTGGACTCACACAATATGTTAAGTTGAAAAGGAAACCGGGATGTTCAATCTCTTGCTCAAAGCAGGGCTAACTTCAAAATTGCTCCAGACTGCTCAAGGTCTTTTCACGTTAACTTTTGAAGATCTCTAAATATAGAGATGCCATGGCCTTTCTGAGGAGTTGTTCTTGTGCTTATCAGTCTCATTGGAAAATAAAGACCTTACACCTAATTAACTTATGCTGAATAACTTTTTTATTGAGCAACATGAAATAACAGCTGAAATACTGTTACTACCCAGCAGCAAAATTGTATTTTTGATTATTGTGGAAACTACCTAGAGCCTGGTTTTGTATTCAGGCCATTTTAAATATGTTTGCGCCACTTGTAACCTAACGTTCAAGTGTTTCTCTAAACTGTAAGATCTTACCTAGGTCTTTTTTTCTGATTACTGATTTCTGATTACAGAGCCTTCCTCCGATGCATAATGCCTCCCTCTCTACTGATCCAGTCACAAAGCTCAACTTTGTGACTGATTTTGGATCACATCTTTTTATTATTTGACTGTAAAGTTTATCCTTAATCTTCAGGAAGACTTAGCCCAATGCAGGTAGCGTTTAAGTCTCTACAGTTAAAAGTTATTTGCAATTCATGGCAGGCAAAGTAGCCAAATATGTCTCCCTTCTTAATTCATGCAGTACCTGTCCTAAACAAGTCGGCATCTTTCTGGATACCCTTGATAACTCTCTGATTTCCTCTTTTCTGGTGGTTTAGAGATGGGAAACCAAATGCTGTTGATCACATTCTCCTCTGTAGTGCCGTTGATTCTAATTGCTTGCATCTATGCTTTTGCCATATTTGACCTCAAAAGACAATGATGTTAGGCACATGGAAAGCTGCTACGAAGCTTTCTTCATTTCTCTTCCTTAAAGATCAAATCAAACCATAGTCATTAGTAATACAATTTTGAAACATGCTACTTGCAAGAAATGACAGAAGAAAATCACCACTTTACAAGAACAGCTTTCTCCTTCAAGAAAAGCTAGCAGGCCTGTTGTTCAGATGAGCATACCTTATTGTGAAGATTACTGAAATGCTGAATAAAATCTTAAATACATCTAAAGACACTATGACAGGGCTTCACATTAGCACAAACCCCTAGATTTCAGTCCAACTGATTTTTTATAGAATTTGTCTTTCATGTAGTCTCCATGCCCACTGTATTTTCCTAACTACCTCCTCAACGTGGTTCTGGCTAGTTTGTCAGAGCCAGAAGCAATTTACACCTAATTTTTCTTCTCTTGACTTAAATTCCAGCCACAACTACATATACTAAGAATAGGACAAAAATAATGATATTTGAGGTCTTTGGACTCACATAAGGAAAGGATTAAATTGATTTTGGAATAAAAATGTTGCTTTCATTTTTTTCGTGTCTACCCTTTTCTCCCAGTCATCTCTCCACATTTCTGTTTTACAATGAGGACGGTGTTACAACATAAATATGTCACTGTGTTTGCTAAAATATTCTACTTGCAAGTGCAAATCACCAGTTTGTTAGTGATGGCATTTGCAGTGAAATCTCACTTCTAAGAATTGAAAATATCTGCCATAGCCATTAGATGCAAGACAAAGACAAAAGGTTAATAACATATCTGTTTCCGTCAAATCACTTTGATGATAATCAGTCAAATTAGTGATCAATTACTGACCAGGAAACAACTGAGATCTGCTTTTATTGGTTTATCTTGTAATAATGTGAAGGCAGGATTACAACCTGCAGAACATCTAATGAGCCAAAAATTGGTTAAGACACCCCAGAAAGCGTAATAAGCTGTCCAACAATGAAATATTGCATTGAAATAGTCAGCTTTAGAAGTACACAAACAAGAAAGAGGAGTGCAGTCCTAGAATACAGAGATTTAAATTTTCAAGCCATCAGCAAAAAGGTTGTGTTTTCTGTTTCGTAATTCCACAACCAAAAATTGAAAATTTCACACAAGTTAAAAAAAAAAATGTTTTGAATTCTCATTTTTTTTTTTTGTCAAATTGCATAGGCAGGAGGGAAGAGAAAATTGATCCCATGATTCATTGAAGCAGACTATTTGTTTAAGCTGTATAGCCTGACAACCTGGCCTTAAAGACAGCAGCACTCTACTGTGTTCAGCACTGGAACAACAAAAGGCTTGCAGGAGTCTGAAGAAATCTAGCCAAAATACAAGAATTTAATAATGTTCTATGACAATCAATTGATGGTTTCCTTGGAAAAACTGAACATGGAGCTTGTTGCTTTAATAAACTTTTTCTATAGCACAGTCTCCTTCTAAGATCTCATCTGTGCCACATAAACGAAGCTTATTTTCACAGACCGCTGTTGCTTTAACAATTTTGAGAACAAACACATAGAGCTCACCTGCCTGTGAGATTACTGCCAAAGAAAACCAACGGTGACACATCCCTGTTATCGTCAATTACCAAGTCAAGGGCCTACTATAAGATGATTACAGGTCATTTACCTTGCTACAGAATGACAGTTATTGCTGAATCCTACTGCACATTGTAAATAAGTGCTGGGTTTCTGCAAACTGCTCCATCTTTGCCAGTGCTTAATTTCAGCTAAAGTAGCATTAGATCAGTATGAAGGGCTTTTGAAAATTTCATCAGAAACATGCATCAATACCTCATAGTTTAACTTGCTTTCTGATCTGACTTCTCTGCACTTTTCTGTTGGTTTTACTTGTCCACGTCTGTCCCTTCAATGCTCATTCTTAATTTCTGCCAACAGTGCATACCTGCTTAAAAATCATAATTATAATGACAAAACTGTCCAAGTTAACACTATTCATGTGAATTCAACAGAGTAATAAAATAGCCATGACACATGGAACTTATATTCAGAAAAGCAAACTACACTAGACTGTGTTCTGTGTCTTTCTTGCATACTATAAGCGAAGTAAGTTGATTAAAAATGGATTTAAATTGCCCAGCCAGTTGCAGCACAGAGTTGCATCGTTGTATCCAGAAGTCATTGACACAATGCAGAAGAAATGCAGCAGTCCCTCCACCTGGTAACATTCTGAGAAAGAATTCCTACTCTGTGCAGAAAAGTCTTCTGTTTCTGGACTGTCATGTTATCCATGAAATCTTCCCATACCTCTCTAAGGTTTAAAAGCTTGCCAGTTCTCACCATCCTACATATTTTCCATGCCTTCATGCTTTGTAAGTGTCTTTCTTGTCTTTCTTCTACATGTAACCACAGTATAAGTGCAGAAAAAAAGTGGTCATTTGAAGCCAGTATAACTAAATATAATTTAAAAACTGGATCCTTTTTGAACGAATAAAGCTCAATGGCTTTACATTGAAGGGATACTATATAAAATGTTCACCCTGTGAATTATTCTACAAACATATATAAAATCTTACTGTTTTTCCCTTTTCTTAAGGGTATCATCTATGTAGTATTAGACAATATTTAATTTTAACAAGTCCCACCCATAAAAAATATTTGATATCATACCTTCCTTACTGCATTTACAGTCTCTTTCAAGCAATTTTTTTTTTTTTAGGAAAGGGTGGCTTACTGCTTGGGACCACTCAGGGTTAGCTTACACACTTCAGGCTTCTTTAACATACACAGGTAACTGCTGCTCATTCCTCATAGTAAGAGTAGTCTCAGCCAACAAAGTGCACATACCTTTTTCAAAAATCAATCCCTTCGTATTCACAAAGAATAAGAACAATATTCCAAATAACACTAGTCACCAGTACTAAAACCTCTTCTACACTCAGTGGAAAATTCCGTCTAAACATCCACCTCATTTCAGATATCTAAACATGACACCTGAATAGCCCCGAATAAATGAAATTTGAATGAGTTCCACCTCCTCCAGTTCCAAGCTGGTTCTTCTACCATTGAAGTATTGGAGCTGAAATTTTTCAAACGAAAGCCATGTTGCATCTTGCTTCTCCCACTCTGTGTAATGCTCAGTAGAAATATATTGTCATCTTCCTTTCCTTCAGATGACCAAAACTGCTATACGCGATCCTGCTGTTCATCGCATGTTGGTGATGTATTACATCCGATGAACAACTTAGGAGATGAAACCCACAGCCTCTGGATCCCAGTTAGACCAAGGCATAAACCAGGAGCTTAATTATGCATCACTGCTAAGATTTGAGTTGTTCTGCAAAAGCTTAAAGAAAGAACAGCTGGCGTATGGGAAACTGCTAGCTTCTTGCTTTAAATGCCAACTGATAAAACTATTACTGGAATCTGGTTTTGGTCTTAGATTCTACATCCCATAATTCTTCTGCCTTAGGCTTCTATTTCTTATAGCACCAGTTTGACCTGTAAGGCATGAATACTGCATTATATACAAACTAATGTGTTTGTGAGAATATGGCTAGCTAGTGGACATGGAACACACAATCCCTGGCAGGCAGGATAACATGAAACAGGCTCTATTAACACCAAATAAAAAGATCTAAAGAATAAGATTTCTTCACTAAGCTCTAGTTCCAAGAAACAGGAAATAGGACCAAAACTACAGGTATCCCTTTCCTAAAGTACATATACTTCATTCTAGAGTGTTATATCAACCTACATCATCTGATGAGTGAGAATGCACATTTTATAAGGTGAGTGCTAAAACGTCATGGCAAATAAGAAGAATTTTTTTTTTAAATATACGTGATTGTTCAAGCAGTGTATTTAGAATTATGCATATTCATATCCCATTCTCATTAGCATACATTTAGGAAATATTTACGAGCTAATCAGTAGCATAGCAATGATGAGCATTTTAGAGCATTTACTTGACCACCAATCTGTGAAGATATTGACTAATTGATCATTGTTATCAAAGGGATCCTAATTAACTGACAAGAAAACAATTAATTACATATATCATAGATACCTGCTTGGGAATCTTGATGCAACACTTGCCCATATTTATCTGATTTACACAACATGCCTAGTACCTGGAATTATGAAACAAAAATAGAACAGTAGAAGACAAAAGCTGATGATTCATGATAAAAAATGGTTCCTATTGTTCAGTTCATAAATAATTTGCTGTCTTAATAATGGATTTATTATTTATGTATGTTAGAAAGCACAAATATTCATGAGAGAATGGTTGCAGGTAGTCTTAGCCCTTTTTGCTTTATTTTCCTCAGTTATTATATATTATTTTTCCCTCATTAAAGAAATTAAAAAAAAAAAAAAGTAACATGAGGAAAAGGAATACCATCATGGTCTAAAGACGCATTTCTAGGAATGAAAATCAAAAACAAATATAAGTGTTAGAAAATATGGAAAATTATATTTAGAAAATATAAAATATAGAAAATGGAACACATCTCTAAATGTGACACCCTCATTTTCAAGGAATCTGTTTCATTTTCACTGAGAATGAAATAGAACAGAGACGTTCTTGTTTATAAGCTTCTTTTTAAATACCATCTTCTATACCCTTTTTCAAAATTATTAATTTTCCTCTCAGCGTGCTATTTGTGTCTTCATTTATATCCTGCCTCTGAGACTACATTCATACTCACTTTACTTTAAGAATGTGAGTTAGGGAATTTATTTCTGTGGGCCTACTTAAGTAGCTGAAAAAATTAAAGATAGAACACTCTTGCAAGATTGTCATGAGAAAACTAATACAAAAAAATGGCCTTGAAAAGATATATTTAACTATCTAGTATTAACATGTGCAGAGATTCAGCTCTGAGTTACATTTTAGTATTTATTGGTCTTAAAAGAAAATAAATATGATAGCAGAAAAAAAAAAAAAAAAAAAAAAAACAACACAGCCTTATCACATACCAAAACACAAAGGTCAGCCTGCCAAACTATAAAAATGAATTGGTATTTCATTTCAAATATGTTAGGTCAGAAGGAAAGCACAGGCTATGTATAAAATATTTTCAGGTGTTCCTATAACATACCATATTTCATTGCTTTATGTAATTCCAAAGTGATGTCAGTAATCAGTTCAACACAGTAAAACACCAGTGAAATCACAAGCCTCACATTAATGGTGGAGAGATAAAGATGCATTCTTTTCATCCAATTCAGCCATATTTTCTTAATATTTTAAATACAGGTAAGAAAATAACTGAAGGAGGAAATAAATCCTAGACTTTTTGCATATTGATGACTATGTAAATAATTTCACTTTAGGACCATATCATAAATAAGTTCTAAGAAAAGTATAAGAAATCACTAACATGGGGAATTTTATTTAAAATGCTATTTTACATGATATCTGTGATGTGTAATTTGGAAAATTGAATTGACCACCTAGTAGAGCATTCACAGGACTATTTTTTCACTACTTAAATATTTTGCTGATATAAAATTAATTTTGCTCTAGATGTGTAAACCTTAATTGAAAAGCCTCAAAAAATTCAGTGGCCCAGACTTCGTGTAACATCATATAACATATTTGGCAGCCTTTCAACAAATCTTGTTTCCTTGTCTGGAGTGACACATTTATCAAACATGACACATGCATTTTGCATTAGTGCCATAACACGTGATCTCTTCTATCTGGTTTCACTTCTAAGCAACTTCGGTATATGCAGAATTAAAAGTTAAGAGAATTATCCAAACACATACTTTTATGCCTCAGAACTGAACAGCCAAATGCCAAGTTCACTCTAGTAAGAAAAGAAAGGAAAAAAAAATCTCCAGAAGAGATGTTAAGTACTCTACTTTATAGCTGCAGACACTGGATTACCAACTGCAACGGTGTGCTCCCCCCTGCCCCCAGCCTCCTCCTCCAGCCTGGCCATTATGCCCAAGGCGTTGCTCAGGACTGATAACACTGTCCTGCTAAATGCTATGACTATGAGCCAATCATCTTACCCCTCAAATAATGAGCAGCCCGAGAGCCCCTTGAGCTCTAATTCTAATGACAAGGCTGCATGTGATCTTCTCAATTCCTTCTAAATATTGAGAAGCAAGAGTGACTACAGTCTTGGGATGGATTATGTGGAGTAAAATAACTTATTGGGATATTCCCCTCTTTTTTAAAAAAAAAAAAAAAAAAAAAAAGCATTGAGGAAACCTTCAGGGTGGAATGAAGCAAATATGCAAGGATCCCATGCCATGACAGTTCCCTAGGCAACACAACTCTCACTCTTGGATGTCAGTGTCACTGGGGAAGCTTGGTGTGACTGGCTCCAGAGATACTGCACGGAGAGTGGAGTGAGGTGCAAAAAGTCCTGGCCAGGCTCCATGACAACACTGCAGAGAAAGGAACCTGGTGGATACTATGGCACTGAGCAGTCACCCTTAGGTAGCAGCTTTTCAAATTTCTGTTGCACCAATCCCAACAAAGATAGGTGTGATTAGAGTCACTCAAGAACCACTTGAAAATAATATAAAAATGGCTTGAGAGAGAAGGAATTTAGGGGAAGATACCATCACAGACCAGTCAGGAGGGCATTGCTGGCTTCCGGGACAAGTCAATGGGCTGAGCCTCTCTTCATCCCCCCATAGGGATGCCTGTTGGGTGAGATTTGCGCACTTGGCTATACCAAATGCTTCCCAGGGAAACTCAGAAATCTCTGTAGAGCTATTCCATATCCAATATGTTTTGTGATCGGCTGTATTATTCACATTATTGTTATTCACGCATGCTCTGTACTCTGCTGCTCCAATAAAGAGCACCATTCTATAAGATAGCGGTAAGAGTTCTCATTAAGTGGGGCTGAACAGGTGGTTGGATGAGTACTTTCTGACACAATTGGACCTATAGAGACCAAGTGGGTATTAACATTTTAACGCAACACCAATGACTGAAGGAAAAGAGTAGAGAAGTGCAAAAGCACAAACCACTTCTCATTTTGATCCAGACATATACTTGCCAAAATTTTGATGAAGTTGAACTATATTACTTTTAAAAACTATTTAAACATGTTTTTTCAATTTTCCCTACTGTTTTCAAAACTTCTATAAATTATGGACATTTGGAGAATTTAAAATTTCACCCCAATATATCTGTGTAATGAATCTCAATAACAGACTGCAGGATTGCTCAAACACCTACTTCTTTTAGCCTGTGTTTGTGAGCATCACTACTCTTGCCATGTCAGTTCAGAGCAATGAGGTATTTGCTTGCTTACACATGGGGCAAAAAGCATGCTCATAAGGACACATTACTTTTGCCATTACAGGAACTGTTAAGAAAGAGAGATAACAAGATGAGTCGTGTGTCAAAATAATTCAAGTTTTTAGGTTATTGTCATCAAAATTACATTGCAAATTTTGTGGAAATTCACAAGAAACATGAGTGTTCAGATAAATTGTATTCTCAATCTGACAGTGTGTTTTTTGAAATAACCATGCATGTATCTCCAATTTAATCTCAAAATTCCCCAGTTACCTCAGCTTTTTCACAAGTTTCCTATTAATCAAATTCAATTATGATTTTTAATGGTTTAAACCATTCCAGGATCAGACATTTTCCAATATTACCAATTGTTTTACAAATTATACAAAATACACTGCTCAGGCCCCCACTGAATTTGAGTCTGAGACCTTGACATCTGCAGGGTTCAACGGTCTCTCAGAACTGGCATACAATCCTTCCAAAATCCCACAAGTTATAAAAGCTGTGCTGAGAGTGACCATGCCGGTCATAAGCAGCGTAAAGCCAGAAAGAAATCTGGACTTGTCTCATGGGGCATATAAAGCCAATTAGTTCAAGGTTATCTACTTTCTTCCCTATTTACAAAGTAAATATGTAAGTAAGGAAAAAAATGACCTATGTATAATATATCTATAAAAACATATATACATATTTAAATGTGAAGTGTAAAATGAATTTACATTTTAGACAGAGATTCAGCAGTTTAGTTTACATGTGTCATTGATAGAACAAATGAAAACAAATTAAACCAGGTTTAAACAGAAAGAAAAGTGCCCACAGAAGACATTATACTGCCATTGTACGTTCTGTTTGATAACCTGTATTTAGTTAAACTACTGATGTCTTCTTTTCAGAACAAAAAGGATAGCCAATGGCATGTGCACACAGACAAAAAATGACAAAATTTGAAAGTAATCTGTCATTTGCCGTTCATTCACATCCATGTTGTTCAAACACAGAAACAACAGAGCTGCCTGAGAGGCAAAAACTACATTGCTAAATGGAATCTTTTCTATTACTGATAATCCATTCTTTGTCATTGGCAAAGTTCCTGCTTTCCTGTAGGACAGGAGATGACAGCAGTAACTGAATAAATAATCAAAAGACTATAAAAGGGTAAGTCAAACCTGATGGCTGTTCTTCCATTGGTTTGTAAAGCTTATAGTCAGTAAGCAAACCAGTTCATTGAAAACAATGCAACCAGCTTAAACCCTTGAATTTGAAATGCTTCTACAGATGCCAGTGCTGGCTGACATATTTCACACTTTCATGACCCAGGTATAAATGATTTCTTGTGGTGCAAGGCAGTGGACAACCTGGATTTCAAATAACTGAGTTAACTGAACATAAAACGATGGTTGTTTAACAGGCAACCCAGAATGCAGATATGGTTTCTGGAGTGGAGACAGGATGCACTGCAAAGGGGACAGTTCTGTGGAGTTACAAAAAATGAAAGAGCTGCTTGTGAGAAAATGCAGGCAGAATAGTGCTTGATTGAGTTACTAAGTTTGAAGCGATATAAAATGCTTCACTTCACGTGCAAGTGATGAATCATGCTGAGTCTGGCCTGGGCTTCCAGTCTGCATGCAAGGGGGAGTGTGCATTCTCCCTTCTGCAGAGCTTTTCTGTTGTTTTGACGGAGATCCAGCCTCAGACATGAAGGAAAGACAGAGCTGAGAACCTTGCCAATTTTGCATCTCCTGATTATGCACTCAGGTGGTATCTTGAGGCAGACAAGCTCTGTTATTACACAAGAAATGTCAGAGGACAGAAAAGCCGGAATGCTCATTTGTTTGACATCACTGGCTTAGTATCTCATTTACTCTTGTGTACTTATGTGAACATCACATGTAACCTCTGATATTCACTCAGTCTGTCTTCATACATGCAAGAAAACCACATGTTCCAGGCTGGTACTGGCAGTAGTAAAAGTAGCAACAGGTAGGAGGATTATTATACTACGCAATTTCCAGAACAGACACAAAAAGAATACAGTTCTTGTCCAGGGAATACTGTAATTAAAGTTGCTAACCCTGCAGTTAGTTTTACAGAGATAAATCTTAAAAACAGAAGAAAATCCTTTTTAAGTCAAGAATGCTCCTTGAACCTGTGTAGTTCCAGCTATGGGAAAATTGTTGCAAGTTAAGGGGATAGACCAAAGAGAGTTCAGAAATCATTGAAACATCACAAAAGAGATGATATTTAGACAGTACAAGGAATAACACAGTAGGATTTGAATAAGAGAGAAGAACAAGTAAGATATTAGATGTCAGCAGCCAAAATGATAGGCAAAATATAGTTGGATGAACAAGAAGAAAAGACAGAAGATGAAAACCCCAGGGCATACGAGATCATCTTGAGAAAGTGAAAATGAGAACCATAATGCTGAGACACTACAGTGCAGTGATGCTGGGAATAGAAAGAGAAATGTAACATTCAAATTGACTGGTGAAGCTGTAAAATACCGGGAGGGTGTCTAAGATAGCAGCGACCAGTTTAGGCAGCAGCAGGAAACAGTGGTGGAGAAGGACTTGTAGGCACCATTTGCATCATGATGTTGCTGTAATAAACTCTAGAAAAGGGAAGCCTGCAGGGGAACCCTACAATGTTGTGATGTTGTTTCTAATGTTTCATGCATTTCTACAATACAGCAGCAGCAGCAGCGCCAGAACTGCTGAGGACAAGTGCCAAGGACAATAGCATATCACTCAACCTGTTACAGAGCCAATGGATAGTTTCCATCACTGAAAGAAACAACAGAAGGAAAGAAAAGATCCTCAAATCACTCAGTGGTTCCTCCCAGCCGCATTTCTGTTGTATCTGTCAGACAGCACAGCTCAACATGGCTTTTGTTTATCTTTCAGTAACTGATATTTCTTCTTTCTCTCTCTCTCTCTCTCTGTTTTTAATCACAGCTTAATTTTTAAACAATCAAAAGGAAGGTTTTTAAGCTGGGGAAGTTCAAGCTCTCCTCCACCTTGCCCTTTTCAAATGCATCTTGAAGCAGAAATTAACGAGCTGAGTTTAAGTATAAAGAATCCATGGCAAATATTTTCAAAATGTAAATTACTGGGTTGATGGAACAGAAAAGAATATTTCAAAATTTTAAAAAGAGTTAAGACATAAAACGCTTCTAGTGTTATTACTTTTTTATTTGAATTTTACTCAGACTAGAAAAGGAATGAGGAATAAAACTGAAGAGACAAAAGTGAAGTATCTTTTTCCTCAAAAAGGTCATTATGTTACTTTGTTACTTTGTTACACAGAAGCAATCCCCTGAGCAAATAATGAGTTNCATTAAGTCAACTCCTTGAAAAGATTGCTGAAGATTTTTCCTAGCAATGAAAACCATTTACAAGGCAATCTGTCAGACAGTTTACACACGTGATTTGGTTTCAGCACACAGAATACTGCCACAAGTCACCCTTAGTCAGGGGTATTTGTGTTGCTACATGGACACTGTCACATTCAATTACAATCTAATGTTCATTATTTGTACCAAGACA
>VXAV01002375.1:8375-19956 GCA_013399715.1 Alectura lathami | reverse complement strand
GACAGTCACATTTTGGAACCTCCTTTGTGTTCTGAAAATAAGGAAAAGCTACCAGTGTAGTTTTGCAATGTTATATTGTTTTTCCTCAGAAATGTTTACCATTATCATGACCCTCTGTCTTCGGATACCTATTTACATTTCCCAGAAAAAAAGTTGTATTACAAAGAGCTGAACTTCTTGTTCTTCTCATTCTTAATCCGAGATGTTGTATATTTGAATAAGCTTGAAAAAGGGGGAAAGGTCTTGATCAACCGTTCAATACATCGAGTGGAGAAACCTGTAGTGCCAGAACAGCTACATTTTTCCATCTTTACACATGTTGATAGTACTCTACTGCATAAATAACTACACTGATTTAGTTAATTGCTCTTGTTTTTTGTGTAATTAATACCAGAAAGACAACTTTGGCTGAAAAGATGGGGGAAAAAAATTAGTGACATAGCACTTCATATTTCTTAACAGTTCTCTTGCCAGGTATGATTCACAGTCAAAGACTGGAAAACCCTGTTAATTATTTTTTTCATGCCCAATGAGAAATTTAAACTTATTTTATTGAGTATTTTTAGTAAAATACAAATCTAGGATGCAAGCATATGCAGATAATGCAAACTAAATTTGATAACTACTGCTATTTATATAAAAATATGCGACAGCACCGTTAGTAAATATATGTAATGTGCAATGTTTAAATAACAGTTTTAATTGGGGAATATCAACATAAACAAGAGAATTCAAAAACAGGTTTTTCTTCTGTGTGATTTGACTCACAAAAATAATAAGAGAACAGAATAGAGATAGGGACAGGAATGATGTATAATCAGATATTCTGGAGACATTTATGCCTTTCACTGTCCAATTTCTACTAGATGTTTTATAACAAACAGAAAAGAAGTAGAACATTCTAAAGAATGTTCATCTAAAACTGCAAATGAATTCTTAAGTGCTCATTTCTCTCCTCTCTCAATAAAAGAGATCTAAGCTAGTTTTAGTGCAGACATCCACAAAAACAGACCTCTAATTATGACAAAATTAACCTTCTATTAAGTAGTGGCACCATGGGTGCAGTCTTTAGAACTGATGTATAACTGGGATGATCATTTAAATTGCAAAAGAATAATTTCAGTTGCAGATATGATATAAAATAATACCTGATTATGCAGAAGTCCATGTAACCCTAGTGTATAAGGTGTCCCAGTGGGTGAGCAGCAATGACATCTGAAGTAATAGGCTGAGCTGGACATGTCAGTAAAGGAACCTGGCTGGGGAAGAGAAAAAAGAAGAAAGAAAGTTAACCACCTTATTATTTGTGGAAAACACTTAGTGTGAAGCTATGTGTACATTTCAAGTCTAAACAGGCCAGTCTGCAGTTTATTATAGCGTTTGTTAACTCTGCTAAAGAAGCTGTGCCATCCCTTGGAGTATGCAGATGACACACCTACACCCCATGTCCTATTAGCTAGCATACATTTCACCATAATCACTCCTGTAACAGAGATGCCAAGGACTCTGTTCAGCTAGCTTTGCTATCAGTATGTACTGCTGGGACCCATCCTCCATGATACAAAACCCAGTTTTCTAGACACTAAACTGCATAAAACAGGATAATTTGATCTGCATACAGAGTAAATTCAGTGCATTCAAAAACTGCACGTGCAGTGCCAAATGGCCTACACTTGCATCTGAAGCTTTTGCTCACACAGCAGACAGTAGGTCTTCTCTGAAGCCAAAACATTTAACAGCATTCATCAGCTATCTTCCAGTTGTCCTCTTGCCTGGGGACCCAAATGACATAGGGAAAGGATAGGATGCATCCTGATGATTAGCAATACTCAGCCTTGGATGGCTTTACTGGCAGGGGAAAATCCCTAGCAAATGCATCAAGAGGAACCGCATCTATCCCAGGGAATTTGGAAGCTACCTTCCTAGCCTGTGCACAAAAGGAGAAAGCTGTTTGAAACATTTGGGGCTCGAAATAGCCTATGGACAGGCAGCTGGTCATCTCTGTTCTCCACATACAGTAATATATTACAGAAAATTTAATGAGCTATCTCTTCTAGGTACTCCCTGACATAATAGCAAACACCTATTACAAGATGTTAATTGGATCCCAGAGGTTGGTAGGGTCAAAGCTATATGAATAAAGGATTAAACAGAAATGACAGCAGAGAGAAACTCTCTATACATGAACAGATCAGAGAACAAAAACCTTGTCATTGCATGTCAAACATATTATCTTGGAAATTGTCAGACTTGCTTAAAGCTAGGGTAAAGAATAATGTTGGGATTTTTTATGGTAAATCTAATTAATCATCAAGTTCATTTTCAACTTTTTCATCTTTTTGGTGCATTTTTAGCTATTTTCTTCATTTCGCACTGGAATGGAGAACTTAAAAATAATAAAAAAATTATAATAAAAAAAACCCTTTAGATTCCAAATTCTCATGTGCACCTAAAAGCTTAAAAGAAATTAACCTCAGTTTGATATTTCAGCTCTCTCAATTTATAATTACAGAGTAATTCACAAGGGCGCTTTTCAGGTGTTAGTGTAAATGTTAAAGGAAAGGATGTTACTTGGTCTCTGAGGAGTTCTATTTTTCTATTTTTTGTAACCCTAGCTGAGCTATGAAGAATTCAAACTGATGTTTTATTAATAGCTAATAAAGAAGTCTGACAACACTGAACAAGGTGTTCTCCATAATCTTTTAAAAAGTAACATGTCAGGCTATGCCACAAATGCCTGATTTTTTCCCATCCAATGATAATTTTTTTCCATCTAAATTGCTAGTTTTATATCTGTCTCCTTAGTTTTGCAGCCTTTTAAATTCCTTCAAGAACAACAGGTTTAGCAATGCATATAGTTCAAACCCAGACCCTACCATCATTTGCTGAGTATTTATAGATCACCTGTTCCATGTAGATACCTACAATGGATTTTCCACTGTCTGTCTGTCTGACCACTTAAAAAAAACAAAACAAAACAAAACAAAACAAAAAACAAACAAACAAAAAAAAAAGATGGTTGACTGCAAATGACTGCACCAATACATTTAGTAGATCAGAACATGAAATTATGGAAAAGTAACAGCAGTCTGACATGACAGAAACAACACTTTCCAAACTATTACAAGAAGAGAAAGCAGCAACAGAAAGCATATGAAGAAATAGAATATATATATATAGTATATAGAAACAAGGGTGAGGGGAGGGATTCATTGCAATGTTAAATCACATGGTCTGGTCCAAAATGGCGAGAGACGGAGATTGTAGGATACGCCTTTAAACTGTTGTAACTCGTGATTTGGGTTGCACATTATATGAAGTTCTACAGCAGTAATGACTCAAACCAACAGAGGATGAACCTCACAAGAAGCAGTCACCCAACTTGAATTGGCTTTGGCATCCAATAACTCCGTACACTACGCTGCTTCCCTTGAGCAACCAATAACAGATAGAATGCAGGTCATGGACTAAAAGAACTCACTGGACATTTTATGGACATTTCATAGGGGTTGTCCATAGACTAAGGGAATGATATCCATGTATTAATTAAACAATGGTGATTAATGAGGATGTCTTGGAAACTTAAGCATGATGTAAGTAGTATGGAATAAGGATGGATATTTGTAAGAACCTGTAAAGTTTTGAGCATTATGTCTCAACACATTGCTCAAAACCGAGTGAAGACATGGGACATTATGCCAGGCAGGATTGCTTAAGATAAAGAAAATTGTTTCTCGACCCACATCCTGTTATTGCTAAGAAGAGCAGAAGTTGTGGGCCAGCAGACCAGTGAAAGTTGCACCACCAAGCATGAACAGAGGGACAACGTGCCATTGCCATGGTGACCTTATCAGCCAGACCAGAATAAAACTCTGCAACAATTTGCCATTTTGTGGTCAGCCTGCCACCGTTGACCTCCCACCGTCGACCAGCGACCTCCTGGACTCCTGGACCATCGATGAATTCCTGGAATACCCATCGGACCTCCTGGGTATTGACTATTCTTACAACACTATCTCGAATACTTGCCTAATTTCCACCTTTCCTTTTCATTCTGTCCTATCACTATTCTCTCTCTCAGTTTTTTGATAATAAATCTAAGCTTAGTTGCATGGCATTTGACCTTGTTTGTGTCTTAATTTTGTCTTTTGGGATCAAAAAGAAGCCTCTCCCAACCCCGGATCAGGACAATATTGTCATGGTTTTGGCTGGGATGGAGTTAAATTTCTTTGTAGAAGCTACTATCATGCCATGTTTTGGATTTTTGATGGAAATAGTGGTGATAGAACACTGAAGTTTTTGCAGACCAGTACTTGCACAGAGTCAAGGACTTTTCTACTTCTCGTGCTGCCCTGCCAGCAAGGAGGCTGGGTGTGCACAAGGAGCTGGGAGGGAACACAGCCAGGACAGCCAACCCAAATGGACCAACGGGATATCCCAAGCCATATGGCATCATGCTCAGCAATAAGATCTGGAATAAAGAAGGAGAAATGTGGATGACATTCAGAGTGATGGTGTCTGTCTTCTCAAGAAGTGCATGATGAACCCTGCTTTCCTGGGAGTAGCTGAACATCTTCCTGCCAATGGGAAGTAGCAAATTAATCTTTTGTTTTACTTTATTTATGCACACTTTTTTTTTTTTTTTTTTTTTTTTTTTACTAGCATTTACTGTCTTCATTTCAACCCATAAGTTCTTGCACTTTTAGATTTCTGATTCTCTCCCACATCCCAGCTGGGTAGACTGAGTCATAGAATCACAGAATTGTCTGAGTTGGAAGGGAGTGAGTGGCTTTCTGGTGCTGAGCTGCCTTCTGGGTTAATTCACAACAGCATATAAAAGAAAATATATCAACAACACCTCAGAGAGCCATATATGAAGAAAAATGCAAGGGCCAATATAGCTCTTGGGACTTGAAAAAAAAGCTGCCAGAGCAGGAAAAGATCATATTTTTTAAAATGGGCGGTGGGCAGGGATGACAACAACAAGAACAAAAGCGGGGAGCTAAGCAAGGTCAAATAAGATTATATTCATGATTATTTTTACTACCATCTTAGGAGAATCTTTAGCAGCATTGAGCAAATGTTGGCTAGGAGACAGTCTGTCAAAAGTAAATATTTTTTTCTCATTTACAGTTCTGACAAGCAGAACTTAGAATAGATGACATTCAGAGCATGAAGTAGGAAGCTAATCCTCATTAAGAGTAAACTCAAATGAGGGGCAAAGGAGCAAAGCAATTGCCTGAAAATTTATAAACATCTTCCATAGGTTAATGAAGATATTGAAACTTGTTGTATATGACACAAATAAAGGCCAAGTTAAACCTTTTTTTTTTTTTTTTTTTAAGGTCTTAGGAGTAGGGAACATTATTATTCAGAGTCATCTGAAGAATAACAGGACTATTTAAGTAAATGCTTCCCTTAGATTCATACACACAGACATTGAGTTGTGTATTACATATGAAAGAAGAGCATGTTCATGAACTAAGGTGTTTGATATTTACGACAGCCATCAACTTTCATTGATGCAAACAAACATTAAAGCTGGATTTCAACAAATGGAAAATAACTTAGCCCATTATGGTATGGCATCATATTTAAGCCATGCAATAAGTGCAGTGCAGTGATCCCTGAACTAGCAGACAGCCAAGAGCACTGTGTATTTTAATGACTGAGAGACATTTGTAAGAACTTGTATTCAAGATAACTATCCCTTTAACTGGTAATAGTGCATCTGATACATAAGACACTATGTTCTGTATTTCTGTGCAATACTTTTGCACACACGCCTAGCAGACAGATACAGTCTTTCTGTTTTACTAATAAGGAGAGTCTGATAGTAACTATCATCCTAATTGTTGAACTTTGCTGAAGTCTTGAATTCTGAAAACTACCCACCATTGCCTTTCTCCTAAAAGAGCTCTATGCTTCTCCCACACTAATTAATCCAGCATGAGTTGGTGGATTTTACATATCATCCAGCCTCCTTCATTACTCCTGTTTCTATTGTTAGAGGCGTGGGCTATTATTGCTATGTTTAGAACAATACAGATAGATTCCATCTTCTTCCAAAGACATTCACTTACCAGAGACTAATGCACAAACCAAAAGCTGTTGTCTCCTGTCTTTCCATTCTCCTGTCTCTCACATCTGCAGTCGTTGACAGCAGGGCAGCTCATCTGCAAATACAATTATACATCCAGATGGAATTAGGTTTCAGCCTTAAAGCTTGGTTGGAAATAGTTCAGTAAATTACCACGTAATCAGATGAGTGTTACCAGGCAAAAACCTCATAAAGAGCATCTGATTTTGAGTAGTTGTATTAGTTTGTTTTAGTCCCCAAAAAGTCTTTACTAAGGAAAGTTTGTACTGCATTAGATTCTTTTTCTTATAAAAACAGAGCAGAAAATATTCTTTACTAGACACTGTGCCATTTTACGCTCTTAAGCGTTCACTGTTGTGATTTGCCTAATTTTACCATGTGTTACAGAGAGAGCAGAACCCAACCTGTATAGCTTACTTGGCTTTCAAACCCACTCCTGATAGCATATTGAATGTTTTTTCATTCTAATCACACTTTCCACAATAACTGAATGGGCACACACAAGAGTTGACATTGCTACCAGCCGCTGTATCATCAAATACTAAAACTGCAGAGATACGGTAGGTGTTAATCACTTAAAGAGAAGACAGCAGAGAACATTAAGTTTCTGGATGCCACCTTGCAAACATAAATATTGAGAATGTGAGGAATGACAGAAGAACAGATATTTGTTTGCTTTCTTGTGGTTGTTTCAAAAAGAAAGCTACCTGTCTCATTTTCTGCCCTGGATATTTTGTGTGCCTTACCTAAATAAGTCCCACACCCAAGGGCAAGAAGCAAGATATCTGAACCATAAATAACCTCGATGTGTAATCACCTTGAACTCTTTTTGTAATACTCTCCATAAGGTGTCTTCAAACTTTTCATGAGTCCTGACAGCAAATATGAGGAGGTTGAAATGTACACATTGGTTCTTGCATGATTTCAGTATCTGAAAGAACACAAGCTCCATATCCTTTCAGTTGCTGTTGAAATGTCACTTCAAAGCTGTAAATTACAGAATTATAGTGACTTTGGGAATGGCACATTTGGACTGAATGTGTTTCCCTACTCTTTTTAAGTTTCACACCAGGGATAATGGAAGTGCCAGCCTCTGTAGAGGAAGTTTTCATCATTTCCTATGTACCTACAAAGATCTGATGCCTCTGAATGCTCACATGCAGACCATGTTACTCTTACATCATATTTTGGATGGAAGGCTATAAGTCAGCACAGAAGTATCAGTTTTATTTTTTCTAGGCTGTCATTTACGAAAACATTCATTGCTTATGTGGCATCCTCCAAAGCCATTCAACAGTACTGACTTTTGCTACTTGGCACATCAGGATTTCATGATCACCTGCAAAATGGCTACCTACCAAAAAATGTTAATAAATCTTCAGAGTTTTGATCGAACATCACATTTGTCTAACAAAATAAAACATGCTCCAAGGCCTTAGATGCCAGTAAAAGCCTTACGCACTACAAAATCCACAAAAAGCTTTGCAATATCGTAATACAGTTTATTTATTGTCTTCCCTCTCTGACCCACTCTTCACAAATTGTCTGGCATTCTAGAGAGAAAATCACAGTAGAAACAGAACTTATTTTTGGCCACTGGCTCAAAGCAACAATGGAAACACATTTTGCTTTTTTCTTCTTCTGAAAACAATTCATTCTTGTGCCACAGATCTACAGCTGAATTTCTCTCTTTTATTCATATCTGAACCACACCATCAAATGGCTGAAAGTGGCTTAGTTCCATGAAGCTTGATAAAGGTGGACTAGTTTTATCATGAGACTCCTGACACAGAAACTGTCAAAATATGGGAAAAGTGTGGACAATGCCTAACATACATGTTGGTGTATGTTGTAGAGCAGTTATGGTGCTCCAGTAATATACCACCAGTGGCAGAAAATTAAAAGGAGTTTAATGGTAAATTAAACATTTATAAATGACATTTATCAGAGTCTGTATCCCTAAAACATTCCTTCTAAACGTGCTCAACTGAAAAGTGGAATTAAATGGAGAATTGTTTCTCTGCCATTCTTACACTTATTAGGAGCTAAGACTGGTATCTCAGAATGAGAAGTGTCTCAGTTATTTTATTACCTAGCTGAAACTTTTCAAGAAACTTTTTGCCCCATGTAGATGAGATGAATGTCTTAGTTAAATGTGCATTTTTTGACATCCCTTAAGAATTGTCTTCTTTTCCAGTACTTCTAGTTATTCATTTCTTAATCTTGTCCATCAAGCCATGTATTGCAGCCCATAATGATTTTGGTTCAAACAGGCACAGAAAATGTGTGCCCTTCTGAAAGTTTGAAATGTACATTTCTGAATGTTTCTGTGCTTTTGATATTTGTAAGAACACTGCTATTTTTTTAAGAAGCCATGTTTAGGCTGCAGTTGACCAATTTTATTTTTAGGGTGTATTTAGCTCCAAAGAAAAAGCGCAGAAAAAAAATCTTCAAGAATTATGGGACTGTTTCTTGCTACTAAAAAGATGAAAACAGACACAGTTTGTTATGTAGAAATATATCTTTTACTCAAATAAAAAAAAAAAAAACATAAACTCTATTTTAAAGTAAAGCTGAAATCTCTGTAATAATACTATAGTGTTAGAATAATACACAAGCTTATGAAATTGCAATATATAGCCATAAGGAATGATTGGTCTGTCAAAAACCAAAGAAACAAAACCAAAACCAAACAAACAAAAAAAAAATCACCACCATGTAACTCATTTTCTCTCCTGCTCTGAACATCTATAAATAGGTATAGGATATCTAAATCTATTGTTTCTGCGTATACACACTGTGTATTCACTGACATACAGAGACATCTTTTGTTTTGTGTTCTTGTTTGTTTGCTTTTAAAAAAAAAAAAAAAAACAGAAGTGAATCTTAGACTACAGGAAACAGGAAAACAAATCAATGTTAATTTTATAACATTTATGTAGTACATTGATGAGAGCACTTCAAACCCTTGTACTTATACAAGCTGGTAGCACAACACAGGTAAAGCCTGTGAAAGAGTTGTACTCTTGGCAAGCAGTCTTAGTTTAACAGTAAAACACTTCATATACTAGAAAAGTCTAACAAGAAGACAGGAATTAGTAGATTTCCTCAGAGATTAGAAAAGACACAAGGATAAGCTATCAAGAGTTACTCCATGGATTCCCATTGTTGTTCTCTCCGTATCCCCATTTTCTTTCCCCTCATCTCTCTCACTAGAGAATTACCTATATTGCCCTCATTCCTCTGTGGAATAATTGTTGTGCTTGTACTTCTTTGTGAAACATAATTATATGGTTCTCATTGCTACATCAAGCAATACCTCAATTCAAGACTCATTACTAGCTAAAAATTTAAGCCCAATTATCAGCATGTTAGCCAAGGTTAATCTCTGGGCCCATTTATGGTTTGAGTGTCGGTGCAAAAGGCATGCAAAGATCCAAGCAGAAGCTTGACTTGAAACTTCAATATGTCCTGAATTGTGTGCTNGACTCTTATTTATAGTGCATCATAAATCATTCTATTGTTGCATTTTGAATTGTAAGAAGAGAGCAATGAACTAGTCAGTGTATATCAAAAAATCTTCCTATCTCTAGTGCTCAATTGTCACTGCTATTGTAAAGTCAGGGTAACTCAATGAAACAGACCTTTTTATAGAAAATGTGTTACTGGAAATTTACTATTCCACTAGTTGCCACAAAGAATCAGATAATGGTTCTGAGTGCTCACATGAAAACGACAGTATGGCTGTTTCAAAAGAGGATTTTCAGCCATGGAACAATCAAAGAAAAAGAGTGGTTTTTGAGGGTAATGCATACTTGAGTAGGCTTTTCTGAGGGCACCTTGTGAGGAGCTGTAGCAAGGACATCATCAGTGCCTCACTACATTTAGTTTTCAACCTCTCTCTTTGATCTTCTGTGAAAATATTTTCTATTAAATTGACTGGTATATATCTGGCTGTAAGTGAAATCTTCCTATTTATCTAACAGTCTTAATGGTAGCAAAAAAATAAGAAGAATAAAAATAAACCATATGGCTACACAGTTCATTTTTGTTTCTCCTTCATTACAATAATGGATATCGTGCTGAAGTTTTTATACAAAAATAATACGTGTTGAATTCTAATTTGGTTATTTTCATGATAATAACATATAACTCAATCAAGGACAGAATTAACTTCTGTTATCTTTAATTAACACTTAAATCTACTCTTAAATCCTTTTTAAGGATGATTGGATCCTTTGCTATTGACTACAGACATAGTTGAAGATCAGAATCACAATGTTAAATAGATGGTCTTAATGCGACAATGATTTCTTGCTTTCAGCACTCTTGAAAGAGAGCGGGGAGCAGCTCCCAGAACCCAGAAACCATGTGGGAAGGGACAAGAGCTTTCTGGGGGCTGTGGTTTCCCCTTAGCAGCCCTCCCACCTGTGTCAGCTTGTTATATGATGTCATGATATGGAATACCTGTGAAAAAACATGACAACCAGGTTCTTGGTTGTCATTTTACTGTGCTAGCTCTAGAACAAAATGTTGTTAAAGCCATTTCTGTGGCCCAGTATAGTACTCAGCTTGATCACTGCTGCAGCCTAAAGTGCAAGCCTCCCATCAGACACACAGGTAAGTTAATTCTGTGCTATTTTGGGTGGAATGCTTGTTATAGGAGAGCAGCAAGAGGAAGAGGGGAAAAGGGCAAGTGGGAAGGCAAATGAGAAGCAGCATGGTGAAAGTACACATAGGAAAAAAGGAAGTTAACTTTTTAAGACGTTGAAAGGAATGAACAGCAAATACTTTTTTCACATGAAAGCTTTGAATTCAGTTCCCTTTTAGTTCCACCCACTCTGCCATAATATTCTCTGTCTGACGTTATAAAATGCCTGTCACACCTCTGCACCAGGACTTGAGTAAGTCTAAAACAGAGAAGCAGCTTTTTAGCAAAGTTAAATTTGTCAGAGCCACAATATCCTTGGGTAGATTCTAATATAGCATTTTTAAATTAATGAAAAAGAAAATCTAAAACCAATAAAATCCTTGTNAAAAAAAAAATCTAAAACCAAAAAAATCCTTGTTTTTTTGATCAAAAAAAAAAAAAACAAGAAAATAAAGTAACTCAATCAGATGAAGCCTCAAATTAAGAAATTTAACTACATTGTACTGATGAGTAGCTAGAATACAAAATCTAACATAAAAAAGAAAACAAATGATTCTGAAATTCAGCCAGTCCTTCCTAAACATCTACACGTTTATCATTACACAGCATTACACTAGGACAACTGCATTAATGTGGACCCTTTCAGAGTTATAATATGAAAATTTCAAAATAAATTTTGGCTGAGAAACTATATAAACCTTTTCTCTACTTCAGCTATTTATTTCAATGTAAGGAATTGTGACAGTGCTCTCTCTAAAAAGAAAACCTCTACAAATATAGATCAAAATTAAACCATATTATGTTTGGCTAAATATTTCTGACATTAAAAA
>VXAV01002374.1:237478-270545 GCA_013399715.1 Alectura lathami | reverse complement strand
GGGGGGTTGGAACTAGATGATCTCTGAGGTCCCTTCCAAGCTAAACCATACAATGATTCTACGGACATCAGCAACAAAGAAAAGAAGTAAAAGAGCCTATGGTCATGGAAACTGGTGATGGAACTTCACTGTTGCCACAGTGAATCTTTCATATTTCATCATAATTGTGCTGTAGTGGCTCAGAACAGGCCGAGCATTATAGTCATGAGATGGCCAACCACACTATATACAGCAGGCACCTTTGCTTGTGTAGTTCATGCAATGGTTTCTACACAAGTTATTTTATTAGCTGGTTACTATCCTGATACCAGGCTGTCCTTCATCCTGAGTAGCTTCCATGCTTCTGTTGTTGACAATATAAAAAGCCCACACCTTACGTTGTTTTGTCTCTCCAAGCAGTGAGGCAAGAAACCCCAAGAAGCTTACTCAAATCTCAGAGGTGTCTTCATTGGTGCGTAACACTGCAACACTCCAAAATCCAGCATTCACAAAACTCAGGTTTTTACATTTGTGAAGAAGATCTGTCATCTGCAGGGAAGTTTTAGTGTCTGAAGGCCTGTAACATTGGAATACTTTTGCCTGGGGTCCCTGGTTCCTGAGGTTTATTTTGGTTTTTCTCTGCACCTGGAGATAATATGAGTTAAAGCTTTCAGTTGAAAGAAAAAAAAAAAAGCTTTACAAATTACAGTATATCTCTACCTATAGATAGAAGGATATTTATGTTCCTTCCACTTTTTCTTCTACTCTTCTTTTTGCTCAAAGAACTACTTTAAAGCAGAACTAGTCAATATTATCCATCAAATGATGGGGGGGAAGGTTGAGAGAATAGCTGGTACAAATGTTTTAATTTTGTCAGCATTTTCTAGAGCTCTGAATTCCAACAAAACCATAGGAAACAAAGTGTTTTGCTCAGCTTTTGTGCGTTGAAAACTGGCTTTATTTATTGTGTTGGATTTTTTTTTTTTTTTTTTTTTTTTTTTTTTTTTTTTTTTTTTTTTTTTTTTTTTTTTTTTTGGCATTTGAGTTCTGAAACACAAACACTTTAGCAGAACTGTTTCGAAAACAGAAGAAATTTTCAGCTTAACTTGTGAAAAGCCTACTTCTGAAAAAGATTGATGATTCTTTTGCCTGGCCATTCTTAGCATTGATCTTCCCCTGCCAGTGTGGAACATGTTGTTCATGAATTATTTCAGAGAAGAAAATTACTTTCCTTGCTCACTCTAGAAGTCAGTAGCGCAGCTTGTCTCAAAGGATAGGATGGACACCAATTATTTTAGACTCAAGCTGATTTAGTCCATAGCAAGGCTGCTGAATATAGCTGACAGTAGAAACACTGAAAATGAACTCCAAAAATAAAATCTTATACGTTTGAAGGAAATTCCAGTCTATTACTCTTTGAAATATGACCTTTACTTAGAGGTTCTGCAATGCGCAGCACTGGAAATGTTGGACATTCAAGCCTGAGCAGGTTGAATGATCTGAGTTATGTTTATCCATTTAAAAACTGAAATTATGTTTCATAACAGAAAGGAATTACTGTAACACTGTTCAGTAAAACTGTCATTTCACAGCTCTGTATGGTCATGTCACAACTTTCACTTCAGGTCTTCCCAGTCAAATTAATATTCTACTGCAGCCCAGTCCATTAGCAGTGTTATTGCCTCACTAATCATATGCACCTAAGTACTAGCCAGCTGATATATGTAATTAAGTAACTAGATATAAGTGGACTATTTCCCAACAAAAACAGGAATTACATTTAAAGCCCTGAATAAGTGCAGGCCAGATTACCAGAGCCACAATGCGTGCTATACTCTTATCAGTTGTTTTCCCCTCAAAAGTGGTTGTATAAGGACAGAGTAAAACCTTGGCTCTGCCTCCTCAATACGTTGAGCATTGCAGATGAAAAGACACAGTTGTTTTTTTCTGCTGATTTCTTAGAGATTTTTGATCTTGAAGGATAGCAGAACGAAGAGATTTGAATTGGCTTGATAATGATCCTAGGGTTCTTTGGGGTGATGGGTGTAATGGGATACTGTTTACCTTGAACATACCAGATAGGTAAAGGAAACACGTGTACCACCATATGATATGAGTGGTCTCAGGTACCATTGTTACAAAGCATGCTACAGCCATGCAACAAGATTTCTTACAAATATAAGTATACATGGCCATGGTTTAAAGCATCGTAAGACATTGTAAAGACCTAACCTTCACTGGTAATCACCTGTGATGGATGATGGGCTTAGAACCAGACGTGCACACATAGGCCATACTTTTTAGCAGTAAAATATGTCTGACTGGGAGCTAATTTTTCCCTCTGCTTAATGGATATATTGATACGTAAGTAGCTCTGCCGCAGCAGGTAGAGGTTTGAGAGGAGGATGCATTTTGTACCCATCTTCTGTTTTATTCCATGGTGACTTGTTCTCTACTCTTCCTATAATATATGGTTCCCCATAGATCTCTACCACATGAATCCAGTCTCTCTTGCACTGTGCCCTCATATTGGAGAGAAGGAGGCTGTAGGAGTTGTCCCTTCCTGAGCAAAACAACAAAAGCAGCGGTAAGTCTCTGACGAAGGAAAAGCCCTGACAGACACTGTGAATCCTTCCAGCCAAACTTGGGGCTTCCTAGATAAACATGCACTGATCCCTTCTGTCTATGCTCACCACTGGGTCTCTGCTTTCTGCAGTTCAGGGATAGTTTTTGGTCCAGATCTCCATTTGCTACATCACCGCTATTCACACGTTCTCCATTAGCTCAATAGCCAGCACTCTGATGAGCAAATGGAACAGATTTTCACAGTGAATTATCTCCAGGTGTTAGACAAGTCAGGGTATGTCCTGAGCTTTGAGTAGTCCTTGTCAAAAAACAAAGCACTAGGCAGCAAGCTGAGTGTTTGCAGAGCTGCTAATATCTTCAGCAGGGCATTTCGAAGCACACTGTATGGAGGGGCTGGAAGAGTAGCTGTAGAAGACATGCTGAAGCTAGAAATTAGGAGCTGCTTGCAATGGGGATATCAACACATGTTTAAAGTAGTAACAGTAATTAAAAAAAAAAAAAAAAAAAAAAAAGTTTTTCTGAGCTTCCTAACATCTCTCTTAATAACAGATAAGGAAAGCTGAAGTCAGCTGCACTGGACGGCTAATGTGCTGGTGTGAACCCTTTGTCCCAAAAAAATC
This sequence comes from Alectura lathami, assembly GCA_013399715.1. Lineage (NCBI taxonomy): Eukaryota > Metazoa > Chordata > Aves > Galliformes > Megapodiidae > Alectura > Alectura lathami. The sequence goes on along the minus strand of VXAV01002374.1, from coordinate 267,360 downwards.
CATGTGGGAACACAGGAAGCATTAGTGGAGTCTCTGAACTACCTTTATACAACCTTTATCTATCATTCCAAACATCACAGGCAACTTGTGAAGAGAGGCCGCATACACTGATCCTTCCTATAGATGGAAATACCAGTCTCTTGGTAGTGTGCAGCCACCTTGGGCTTTGGGTGTTATTTGAACAGAAGAACTTCACTCAGATATGTGTCTAACATGAATGAATGTGCTTAAGCTTGAAGTAATGTAAAGTAGGTGTCTTGTCAAAATCAGTTATTTGTTTTGTTATTCTAAGCTTTGTTTTTTACTGCCTTGATGCAGCAGGTAAAATAGTTAAAATGTGCTTTTGATATCTAGTTGTCTTCTAGTAATCTGCAGTTTCATTATATCAGTCAGCTATTAGCACCCTCTAATAAGCCCTAAATTCAAGAGACTAGGATAAGACATAACTGGATTAAGGAAACACAGCTGTGAAAGTTCTCAGTATAGGAACCCATGGAAATTAAACTAGTACATTTCTGACAACAGGAGTAGCCAAGGCCTCCCCCAGGAAAATATAGTAGCTAAGACTCAACACATAGGATTTATATTGAGAAAGGAAAAAGCAAGAGATTAAACAAAAGCTAGGAATGTGGCTTGACAAGGAGAAGTTCAAAGTTTAAAGCGTGACCTGGAAATACAGGAAGTGGTAGTTACTAATGGTGAGAAAGAGGTTCGCTGACTGCCGGGCCCTGTCCCATGTGACAGACATGGCTATTTTTTTCTGCAAACCCTGCTGCAGTTTGAATTCCTGACCCACTTGGATAGAACAATTTGCCAAGAAGTCTCTGTCCCACAGGCCATCATCTGTATCCTGTGATTAAGCCAAACCATCCACTTTGCCAGAAGTAAGACTCATCCAGGCTGTAGCAGGGGATGGTGCCAGGCAGCCTGGGGTGGTGCAGCGATTCGTCTGCAACACAGACAAGGACAGGGGGACTCTCTGCACCACCTACGTCCTGCCTGAAGCATGACAAGCAACAAGCCTACTGGCTACCCTCTTAGGAGGCAAATGGCCATAGGACCGTGAAAGCCATACAAGTCTAGAAAAATAGGACTAGGAGGCACTTCAAGAGATTATCCTACAACTGGCACTGCACTGCTTGCTGCCACCGAAGACGTGGATGTGTGAGGAGAGACTCACAGAAGAGGAGAATGTGAACACAAGGGAGTTCATATCCCTCACAGCAATAGTGAAGGAATGGAAGAGTGAATCTTATTTGCTACACATTTATATTTGCCTTAGACTGTGTAGCTTTTATAAGTCCTAACTAAAAATAAAATCAGAATATTGGCTGAAATTACAGCAAACTTGATGAAAGGACTAAGACGCACTGTTGAAGAAAGAGTGATAAAATTATCCTTTTTTTCCCACTGAGATTTTCACTCTATTCTTAACTCTGTTTATTTTCCCTTCTGAAATGTTTTAATTACTTGGGAAGCAGAGCACACTTTGAAGAAGAAGCTGAAAAATTCCATGTGTTTCCAAAAAATCTCAAGTTGTATTTTTGATTTCTGGGCAGTGTCCTCTGTATCTGGCTATGGAACCAGCGCAGCCTCAGGACAAAGATCCTTTAGAAAATTAATACCCAGTATGGATCTTGTTTCTTTTAGTTTTCCTTTTTTTTTTTTTTTTTTTTTTCCTCTGATTTTCCCAGAAGCACTTGTTCCAAAAGCAATGTTGTAAACTCTCAATAGTATTTTTCTTCAGTATTGCAGTATTTTCAGTGTGAAAAACAACAAAGAATTGTTAGGAAGTTAAGGCACACAGTATCAGAGTATCAAAGCACACAGACTTCTAAAAAAACAAAAAGAATAAGAAACATAAAACTAATCACTGACTTCCTGAGAGTTCTAAAGGAACTAAAAGATGTTTTGTGCATAATTATTCTGGTCTGCAGTTCAAAACTTTGATTCCATTTGAAGAGATATCTTTACGTCTACAACCGTAGCAATGTGCTAGAGTAGATGGGAGTCTGTTCAAAAATATTTTACTTATTTGTGAATAGGGCAGACACTGTTTTAATTCTGTTTTCTCTCAAAGTCTCCGTAAGTGCAGATAAGTCAATGACTCCTGTCAACACATCTTCTAGATATTCTCTTTTCCTTGGCAGTGCAGGTCTGATCTACTTGAATGAAAACTTCTAATTTGTTAAGGATTTGGTAGATCTCATTTGGTTTTTCTCTAAAAATAGATCTTCCAGGGCTGAGTCATGGGTCATACCCTGAAGTAAACAGGGAACAAAAAGCACAAGCCAGCACAGAGCGTTGCAACAGAAGCAAAAGTTTCAGCAACACAGGCTGGAAAAGATGCTCACACTACAACTTCCACAAGTAGCAAAACTTTGAGGATTAATTCGTTATCCAGCTTCCAGAACAACAGTTGTAGTACTGGCACATCCAGTCACTCCTCACAAGAGCTGTAGGCTGATACCTTTATCAGCTTGGAGCTATTTTACGCTAGCAACCCACGGGCTTTCCTGCAGCCTGAGCAAAGGGTGCTTGTTTTGAAACAACCAGAAGACTGTTAGTCTCACCAATGACCTGAAGATGCTTCCAACGATCAGTGTCAGACAAGAAAACTTTGTGGGTTAGTATTTTTTTCTAATCCTTGACTTATGAAACATGAATGACTTACTGTTTTATAGCTGTCAGCCAAGGCATCTCAGTTTGGCATTCAAAGCCAGATGTGTTACTCGTTGATTACATCAGCCAACCTTTTCTTTAAAAGGGCAACCTGTCAGTTTTGTCTGAATGTATGACTGTACTTTGAAGGGAACCTCATCTGGACTCCCACACACAGCCTGGCCACTGGGACACAGGAGCTGCTGGCATGGCAGGCGGCCTCACACTGTAGTGTGCCTTACAGGACTGGTCTCCTGGTGCACAGCACAGCCATGTCCTCATTTCAGGGTGTCTCCCTGGGCAACTAGTTATTTGGAAGAGAATGGGGAGGTGGCCATACTGTACAGTGATCTGAATCAATGAACAACAACTGACAAACTTCCATGAAAATCTCACCCCAGGCCTTCATTGTCAGGATGTACAAGTGAGAGGTAACAGTCCTCCAGACAGCTTGTTATTGCTTTCCAAAGATGGACAATTCAAGTAAGTACATACCCATAGCTCATCACTTTGCTGTTGGAAAGTCAGGTCCTAGTGCTAGCTGTGGAAGGTAACAGGCAGTCAGTTGTGAAGTTTACTCGACAGCAGCATGCATTAGTAACATGTCTGAGATTAAGTCTGTCTTTCTTAGCTACATGGAACCACAAGGTGCACCAACGGATGTGCCTGGATACTCCCAATCACAAGAAACACATGAGCCACAACAGAGATAAGTCCAAAGTCCTGCTGACTTCCGCTGATCACAAATCCAGATTCACCCATATGGAAGATACCAAGAAAGGGCAGAGGTTTTCCATGTATCTCGTTAGACAGAGCTCTCATTTACTTCACATACTACAGTTGCTACTGTGATATTTGCCCTCTAAGGAAGGACAGATAGGAAACAGAGCAGAAAGTGGCTTAGAGTTAGAGAGCAATGTGGACATTCTGACACTAGTTGGACAAAAGCCATGGGAAGAATGAACAGACCTGAAAAAGTTACAATATGTGTTGTGGAGGTCATGCAGACACAGAGTTAAGCAATGCTGATAGCAGATGTAAACATTGTAGTCGCAGTCACAGAAGCAACAAAGAATGTCGACCAATGCTAATAAAATGTCTTTGTAAGACACTTTGTCTAAAAATATAGAACTAGAAAGTTTGCCTAAAACCACAAATGAAAAGTAAGAATGCAGTTTGGAGAAGTTAGGATAATTAAATGCTCTGCTATGAAGCACGTGCTAGCAGAGGATTAACCAATAGTAGCAATAAGAGAAGAGTGTGAACAAAGTGAGTTAACCAATAGAAAGAATGCTGCACGTGCTTTAGCAATAAGAATATAAAAGCAAATCTAAAAGCTCAATAAAGCGTCTTCTGATTCACCCGCATCAGCATCAGGAGTCCCGTCTCAATCACCTTCAGCCCTCTCTCATATTTTAGAAAACCACACTTACCTTCTAGCAACATTTAAATTTGTACCAAAAATAAAGATCACTCGGTCTACATGTGATACCACACCTACAAGCAGCTGGTTGGCTTCTGAGGTAGCGCTTGGCAGGCTGAAGGACAGACCTATCCTTCTGTAACTTTAGTGCCTGTGCCTACTAAGTGCAGTGTTACCAAAAGCAAGGTGGCACAGCTGCATGTCGTCTGTGGGAGATAATGAAAAAATATTTAGTTTGAAGGAAGTTCAAGAAATGATAGCATTATATTGCTAATAAGGGTAAAATAGATTAGAGTTTCCTTTTCTGCTGTGCCTATATGTTGTCCTAGAAAGACTGTTACAGAAAATCTGCTACTTTCTAATTATTTCGTCATTCTGAATAATGCCTGTACTGACATACAGTCTAAGCAAACAACAGCACTAATTATAAAATAATCATGAAGATTTTGAAAAATACTTTCTGTATACCAGCTGCCTCTATACAAGTAATCTTTACAAATATAAAAAGAGCAAGTGCATGTTAAACTATATCATGGACCAAAGGGCAAGCTTAAGAATCAGCTATGGCTGTGCAGCTGTGGAAGTTTTACAGGAAGAACTGCAGGACGTTTTGACAAGTGCGTGTCCTTCCAGAATAACTTTTGTCCTAGATCTGCAGTGACAGGACAAGGGGCAATGGGTGCAAGCTGGAACATAGGAGGTTCCGCTCAAATATGAGGAGAAATTTCTTCACAGTGAGGGTGACAGAGCACTGGAACAGGCTGCCCAGAGAGGCTGTGGAGTCTCCTTCTCTGGAGACATTCAAAACCCGCCTGGATGCGTTCCCGTGCGATCTGCTCTAGGTGTTCCTGCTTGGGCAGGGGGATTGGACTAGATGATCTTTCGAGGTCCCTTCCAATCTCTAACATTCAGTGATTCTGTGATTCTGTGATACTATACAAGAATTAGTAGAACTCTCACTGGACACTTGACCCAGACCATCAAGGTGCTTAATGACATTACACCACTTTTATTCTGCACTGTCACCAAGGAAATGCAGCGGTATGGGCTAACTGGCACACAATGAGTTCATATGCTAGATTCTAAATGTAATCTTGTCAAGCAATGGATTGACTGAAATGATTAGAATTTGCATGAGACTGGTTAATTAGTTAATTGTTATTCTGAAAAATTGTTTTCAAAATTAGATTCTACTTTTGAAGAGACACAGAAAATATGGTTAGATATAAGAGATATACATTTTTTTCACTGTGAATTTCTTTTTGCTAAATTTATATAAAAGTCACCCTAATACAGCATCAGATGAACTGGGAAATCTGCAAATGCAAATATACTGTCAGAATATAGGAAACAAATTCATACAGAGATATATGCAAGCTGTTCTTGAAGTTGTAAGAAAAATACTCAACACTTCTGCTGATTTGTCTTTATGAGTGATTAGTCATGTATGCATGTATAGTTTTAACAGCATGTGGCTATGAGTGCATAAAATGGCATTTGCATTGATATCACCAGTTAAGGAAATTAAGACAACAATTAGGATGAAAATAGATTTAAATTACAAATGAAGGTTATATAAGTGTAAGTGTAGATGGAATAATTAGAACGTTTTTAGTGAAAACCTGAATGCTTATTCATGAAGCCATAGAGAGTTATAGCAGTGTCTGGTTCAATAAGAGAGTAGAATATTCTTTTCATTTATTATGTTGTTTATTGTGTTTATTATATTATTATATATTATATTTATTTATTATTATGATAGGATGAAAAGGCAACGTGGTTCTGGAGAGAATGCATGTGAATACATTGCAGTCTTCATTTCTGAAAATCACACTAGCACATTGCTGACTGATGCATGAATGTTTTAAAATAAGCGCTAATGAACATAAAGCATAATGCATTTACTGCTTAAAGCAGTAAATGAATGAATTTAACCTCTTATCTGTCTAACATTGCCCTTTGTGGCAAAAAAAAAAAAAAAAAGAAAAAAGAAAAAAAGTGACATCTCTCTGAAGAACAGCAGACAGCATAAAGATAGAGACCCCTCCTTTATAAACAGTGTACAGAGTGTCCTTTAGAAGAGTTGTTCCCCTTTTTTTTGTTCTCCTTGGTATCATTATAACAAGACATACTGGAATTCCTGAACCTCTGCTTTTTATCGTCTACCGATGACTACAGGAATGTGCTAACATATTTTTTTAATTAAAAAGGGCCATGTTACATACTCCAGCTAATAGTTACTGTTATGATTCAATTACAAGGCAAAAATTCAGATTTTTTCTTGTTGTTAAAGAAAGAAATGTCAGAAAATCCCTAATCAGAATAAAAACTAACACTTAGGGTGTCACTGTACCGACTTCCGCTGGTAATACTCCCAGAATGACTGAATAACTCTGCCCCAGAAGTACTTGCTAAACATCTCATGAGAGGAATAAATAATTATAAAGTGAAATAAAACTGCTATTTATATATTTTTCAATGGTAAAAATAATATGACATCTGGTTGTACTGCCTGTGTGAAAGAATTATGAACAGGAAGTCTAGGAAGTAAGGTCTAGGAAGCTCAGTTGTCTTTGGACCTTAGGTTTGCCACAAGAGCTACAGAGTAAAGGAGTTTTCCAGTTTTATCTGCAGTTGGTGCCTTCTAAGTAGCTCCCAAACACAAACAGCAAATTTTCATTCTGAAATAATTAAAAAGAAAACTATATATCAGTTTTGACTTGTAAACTGAAGACAGGGATTCCCTCCTGGGAAAACAAATAGCATTCTATTCCACAGAGTGGTCACATTCAGACTATGAGTAAACTAGCAGACAATTTCTAAACCTCACATATACACCTTGTTCATGGGCCCTGTATATCCAACTTCTTGAAATATGCCTTACAAAAAGATATTACACTGACCCCAACAATTGTAATTAGTTTCACAATTCATCATTTTAACTCAGAAACTCTCAAAAATCTCCTAGACACAAACTCTGAGATAAATTAAGACAAAACCATCTTGAGCCTTCTCAGCAGTGTAGGTAAACCTGAATTTCATGAACTCACAGCTAGGCCCGGTCCAGGGCAGATGTTCTTCTTTGGTGGGATGGGAGTGTGAGAGCTGCACAGTCCCATTGTCATGGTCGTTGCACGGGCTGCTGCACCAACCCTGCACAGCAGCAGTGGACAGCCAGCCCTGCCAGATCCCTGCCACAGTCAGCATAACAGGGTTATGGGCTTTCTCCTTCCCCGTGAAAATGGTCTCTTTTCTTATCGTATGCCTATAACTGGCTCTGAAACAACAGTTCCAATGTAATACTGCATGTTCATTGCCTCAGCAGCTTGTTGGACTGACATAAATAGATTTACACCCAGAACCAATTCTAAGTCACAGACAAATTTCATCCAGATGGAAAATTCCCAGTGCTAGTGTAAAAAGATAGTGGGGAAATTGTGAACTGGGGAGACTTGAGGATGTGTTTGTCAGACAATAGGGGTTTTTGTTTGTTTGTTTGTTATATTCTGAGACATTGACTGTAATTCCTTCTGTGTAGCAGGTTACATACATTTGGGGACCCTTTCTGAAAGATCAAGCTAGAGAGAAGTATCCATTCTTTTTTCACACTGGAGTTCTGTTGAGTAGAAGTGCTACATCAGTTGCATGGTGCAATTGAAGCGATCAGTCTTAGTAAAAGCATAAAAGCAACACATCAGCAAGAGACAGCGAACTGAGGTATGATTAAATTAGTCTTGGTAACCTTGTTTCTTTGAGAAAAAGTTATCTTGAGTCTGAATTTGGGATTCTTCAGTAAGTAAAGAAGTAGTATTGGAGGAAAGTACTAAAAGAAGCCTTACAAGTTCTGCGGAAAGGACTCAGGAATTCTGCAAATTTCGACTCAGAAATTCTCCAGATTTCTACCTAACTGAATCTAACTGAAATAGATGCATTCTCTGGTATGCCTGCTCTGAACAGTTTTTGTTAATGACTAAGCTCATATTTATTTTTTTTTTGTTACTTAAGAACAGATTGCCAATTTCCATAACAGAGTACCTCTTTAAGTAGTTCTGTTTTTTATACCTTCTGCCAAGTAACAATAACTGTTTATATCACCCAGATGATCTAATGTATTTCATTAGATAGCTGTTTGTACACCTCCAAAATGTTAAAAATACAGATGACAGTACCACTATCTTTTTTTTTTTTTTTTTTCCCCCACAGGATGGGTAAGGACTAGCTTGATTATTTCATTCTGTGCTTAGTCAGAATAGTGGTTGTGACTCTGACAGAACAGTTTAAGGAAATGTTAAATAAATAGATCTACATGTATTTGTACAAGAAAATCTGGGCCATTTTCATTTCAGAAATGAGTCATCTAGTACACATTCAGCTTCTGTGGAAGTTCTGCCTTCATCACTTTTAGGCCTACCCCTATTTTATCGATCATGCATACCACAGTTGTTGCAAAATGTCCTTGTCAAGGGCTATTTCTTACTATTAATCCAGTGAAAAAACTGGAAACACTACCCTACACCATTGTTATTTTCAAAAGAATGTGAATAGAGAACAGTGAACAGAAAGTACAATACTAGTCTAAACTAATTCCAGTGAATTATTCTACAAGGAAACAAGTTGTTGTACTTCATGCTTGCTGGAGCTTTATCAAAATCCTTTACTTTGTTACTCTGAACAACGACTCTCTTCTCCCTTCCATTAATTTTGCATTTGATACAAATAAAAATTTGTTCACTGGAATATGCTTCTAATTCATCATGGTCTGGTATCATGGCCAGAGCGAATGAGAAACCATAACCAGTGCCCTAGAGATGACACATCTTGTGTCATCTGACCTGACAGGAGTCAGGTCTGCCACCAAGATGAAAGCTGGGTGTCGTTTTCATTTTGAATTGTTTTTGTTAAGCAATCAAAAGGTAGGTGACTAATAATGTGGAAAGTTACTGGTGCCAGATATTCAGAAGCATTTTTGATGTTCCAGACACTACTGCTTTAATTTTGCCTGAACTGAGTGGAGAAAGATTGTATTTTATACTTGCTGGGGCCACATACTATTTTCTATTTATTTTCTTTTTACTATTTTCTATACAATCTCTTTACTCTGGCACAACATCTACCCCCGCTTATCTATACCACATATACCATAATCTGCATGGCAGAGAAGTCTGCATGATTGCTGACTCAGCATTCAGAGTTACTAAAATAGCACAAAGGCCAAAAAAGGACAAATGCTATTGCACCACTTGCATTCATAGTGATGCAAAGAATCACTATGAAGAAGAAAAGGTAAGGTTCCTTCATGAGCAGTGGATTTCTAGTTCCTGCTGGGATGCTAGATGGTGTCTACTTTTTCTAACAATCTAGAAAGGGAAGAATTCAGAGTCAAACCATGTTCGTGGAAGGTTCTCCTTCCGGACTTAGAGTTTACTGATTATACCAGAGGTATGCAATGTTATTTCCTTGTTGACAACAATCCTTCACAGAGACTTTTGGGATGGATTTGTGTTTACAGATCAGTTTCTTGTTTAGAGAAGTTTAAAAAGAATATGGGGCAGCATTGCTGAAGCGATAGCCACAGTTCAGTTCAAACTGCCTGTTTTAGCTCTGTGCTAAAATACAAGTCATATTAGACTTGTTTGCTAATCTGTTGTTCAAATATTTTTATAACAACCTAAATGGTAAGTAAGATTATAATTTATTGTGATCACTCATAGCATCTCCAATCTTAATAACACTGATAATGACAACACTTCACATCTTAATATTCGTTAAAATTTTTACACTATTGTGCCATTCTTCTCTGGAAGCATCATCACATTTATGTTCAAAACACAGTACTGCAAATTCAAGTCAATTACGGTTTAATTGTACAGATGCTATGAAAGTCTTTAAAATCTAAAAATACATCTTGTTACTGATACTGATGCTACTGATACCTATTCTGAACACGTGACAAGACAATTTTCTGTTCACGTACTTAATTAATTGTAAATTTACAGGAGTAACAAGTGTCACTTGTACTCGTGGTTTCAGAAGTCTTCTCAAATAACCAGACTGGATTGAACCTTCCATGATTCACATGGCAAGGGTGACACAACGATCTATATACTGTATTTCATTCCAAAGAATAAGCATGGAAGATCTGAACATTGGCTTCAAATAACAATATTGCAATATTCTTTGTTCCAGAACCATGAAAAACTTTTCATAATTAGAGATAGTTGGAACAGAAAGGAGAAAAAAGGAATATCAATGCACTGAAAGTGAATTAATTCCACTGGCTTTCTGTCAAATCCTAAACCAAAGCACCCCTCCTATTTTCCTCTGACAACAGTGAAATGATGAATTTTCTTGAAACTTTATCGAAGATTCTTTTTCTTTGTGTGGTTACTGTTTTTTTCACCCATGACTGGTTAAGATGTAGAATCGCAGACTCATATAATGATTTAAGTTGAAAAGGACCTTAAAGGCCATCTGTTCCAACCCCCTGCCCTTGGCAGGGACACATCCTGCTAGATCAGGGATGGGACATCCACAGCTCCTCTGGACAACATGTTCCATTGCCTCACTGACATCACGGTGAAGAAAGGACTGCTATAAGAAAGCAACTGAAAATGAATTATTCTTGTCTTTCACAGGGATGTGTTAGAAGTGTTTGCCATCACTGTCTTGTTTAAAAATTTCAGTATCTCTAGGAGAAGCAGCTTCAGCATTGAGAGCCGTGCTTTCTCTTCTTCTCCTTCTGTCCCTTCCTTTACTGTATCAGTACTACAGCTCCCTGGCTCAGAGCTATCAGGTTGTCAGAACTAAGGGTTACATTCCCCTCTAGCTGGCACAAAGCTACTAAGTTTATCTGCAGTCAGCTTCTTGTTTTCTTGTCACTTCTTGTGCCCTTGAAGATAACAATCATATAAATATAATTGTTGATGTGCTGTAATAGCACAGTTTATGCCATAAGTCCTCAGAAATATCATGTGAATGCAAATGAAAAAGAATAATCCTCAATGGAAGTGTTGTCCCCACCAATGAGAAAGTCACATTTTCAAGCCACTTAACTAGATTTCCCTGGAAATGAAGCCAAAACAGTAATTCCTTTCCACTACTGGATAAGCAAGAAACCCATGAGAATTTGTCTAAAGATTATTAGGAAAAGAATCTGGAAACATAACTAGGAGCCTAGATGTATCACTGCTGCTACATCACTGGCAGTGGTTCAGCATAACAGGCAAGGAAAAGCATGATCTCAACAGAAGGAAAATTAAAGCTTTCCAGTACGAGCTTTACGGAATTATCTTAAAAGTTCTGTGATTTATGAGCTGAAAAAACAGCAACAATCCAGCTAAGGAAGCATGAAATGCAGCCTGCTCTGAAGACATTAGAAGATAAACATACAAGAAAGAACAGATTAAATTGAAGCTTACTTCAGAAATTAATAATGGGATAGCTGGAGACGGTGCAAAAGGGAGGTTTCATTGATCACAAAGAATGCAACTCTATGCAGAAAGAATTGAGAAATTAAATATGAGTTTCAAAGGGACAAGCTGATGATCTTGAGCGCAATCCTCAGGCCAGACCTCATCCCTCAAGAAAATTGATTGGCAAAATCAAAAGAATGCTGGGTGCATTTGTAAGACAACTAATCCTTGGAGAATTGAGGTCTGATAAACAGAAACTAAAATAGAAGATTTAATGAAAAAGCCGCTATAGCAAAATAACTCTTCCGGCAGCTATGAGACAGATACTCGTGAAAACTGTATTGAGTTTGATGAGTAACTTGCTTATAATCAGCCAGATTTACATGATGACTTTTTAAAATATGCAGTTTGGTAGTAACGCAGGCAAAAAAAAAAAAAATAAGTAGCAGCTGGAGAATATGGCAGAAAGCCTGAGGTAACAGCAACTTCAGAAATACTGCTTGTTTGCCTATCGGTCAGTTATTAGGTGGTTTGGTTTGTCCAACTCCTGATTACATATTAACTGACTTGTTAAATGCCAGACTTGCTCAGATCATCCAACGAAGCTGACAAGCACTGTATCTATAATTTAGTATTAATAACAAAAAGTGTAAAAGCCTGCTAGGATCCAGTTCCTCCTGGCTCTGGTGGTAAAATACTCATAACACCAAATGCCTTCCAGTTCTGTTCTTAATTTGCTATTGGAGATAATGGCTTCAAAATGAACTTTCCTACACCATCACTCAAATGTTAGGTATCTCCAAACAATATCATATCAGTGAATGTGACATCTCAGTCAAGAAATGTCCGTTTTTGACTCTGTTCAAGCTGAACTTCTAAACAGCTGCAGTTAGAAACTGCAACAAGACAGCTCTTACGCATGCTAGGTATGTTATTGACTCCGTCTAAGGCTGGGATGGCTTGGGCACTGTGCAGAAGTGAGATATTCCTGGAGGTTTAGGCAGATTGGATGGTTCAAAAATCCAAACCAGTTGTAGAATATGAGCTAGGCACCAAGTTTCTCTGTCCTGACAAATCTCATATACCTATTTCCATATAGAGGAAATCTGTTGGGCTCAGAAGACCCACAAAGTGGCAGGCTACAGTAGCTACAACACTTAGACACCATCCGAGGAGGGTTTATGGAAACACAGTATTATAGCTGGAGACCAGCAGAGAAGTGTTTATTGAACTACAGTTTTGGACTTGAGTGCCTACTTTTTTCCCAAGCTACACTACAGCCGCCTAATATTTTGCAGGATTTTTGGATTGAGAGACCATTATTAAAGATTCGTGATAAGTTTTGGTGAAAAAACAAACTGAATAGTCTTGTTATTGTTCCATCTGGCTTTCCAACAGAGTACATCTAAAACTTTGCTTTTCTGGTATGAATTGCTGAGACCCTAACAGTTTTCACACCGCCCGAGTCTGACCAGATCTAGCCTGAGCTCTCTTTCCTCTCCATTAAATATCTCTTACTAGCCTTCAAGGGTCTCCTGCTCCAGTCTTGGCTACTGGACTGACTCTCCTATCGCCTCTGACAGGTGATATCTAAAAAGCTCATCTTCCCTTAAACTATACATTTGAAATTCAGACTTGGAAAATTATTCCTTTTTACCACAGACAGTGTAAAGTTCAGTTGCCCTTCCATGGAAATGAGAGATCACCTGGGCTGAAAAGGCCTGACACAATCCCTTCTTAACCATTGGATGGAACAAGTACTTTACCTGATAATTTCTCCTTCCTGTTCAAGAAGAAAGATGTAGTGACAGAGGTTATTCTGGACACAATATGTATCACAAAATATAATGGCATATACAAGTCATCAGAGAAGAATGCAGATGTGTATTAATCCCTCATTAGTTTATTAGCAAAATCGTATTTTCCAACAACAACATTTTGAGCAAGTCCTACCTCAAGACTACACACTCCGCAATCTAATGCAGTAATGTTGGCAGCAGTACACTTCTTTGCTAGACTTCCTCACATGGAAGCTATTTCTTTTAAAATCAATGTTCTCTCTTTCACCTATCAGTATCATCCCCATCCTCAGCTGCATCCCAGATCAAGACTGAGCTGTATTGCAGAGGGTACTAAAATAATACAGAGCAACAGGCTACCCTGGGCCGGAGCTGCTTGCTATGTATTTCAAGCAAGTCAGAGGCAGGAAGAATTGAGAAGCAAGACACGAAATTCGTGGACAGGATTGTGCAGTTGCAGTGACTCAGCCTGTGCTACTAGGATTAGATGGTGGCTTTCATGTTATTACTCTGTGTAAGGGGGAGTGCACAGGAGGAGCATTCAGGAAAGTTTTCTTCAGAAACTATAGTCTTTCATGGGAATCTTTGTGCCCACAAGAATGAGTAATTCACTTGTGCACTCTGCTCAGGACACTGCATTCAGCACTCTCCTTGCAGTACTGACTAAACACAAGGCTAGCACTCCCATGATAGTGAGTCTGCTGGGCTGCATGAGGAGGAAGGTATTATTAGTCTAAATTCTGACTCCAAGCAGAAGTGTCTCTTTTGTTTATATATGCTCTTAAACTATCAATTGCTTCAGTAAACGAAAGAGTACAATGTGTGTTTATATGTATGTGACAGAGACAACAATTAACTGCAGTATTTCAATGCAGACAAGGGTGAATAGAGGAGAAAAGAATTTATCTGCTTCTAATTTCAGAACAAACAGGTTTATCTAGTTCTCATCTATAACAAGCAATGAATTCCTTTTAAAAAAAAAATTACTTAATCACTAATATACTGGTAGCTAAATAATCTAATGCAATAGCAGAAGAAACTCACTAAGCTGAGAAGCCGAGTTTTTGACAAATCTGTTTTTGAGAGTTTTTAAAAGATTTAGTATTTTTAAACAAACACTGAAAATAGACTACCATTTTAGCTATAACATTTTCCTTAATATTTTCCTACTAATGAATACGTCTTGAATGGAATGAACTCACATTTTTTAAAGGATTTAAGTTATTCCTTAAATTTTGATTACTGTGCAGAGCATTTTAAAGCATAGGCGTTGTATTTGTTAGACCCAACTGTCTTAGTGATAGGACCTATTAAATCCTTGCACATTATATCCTAAAACACAGCTGGTTAAATACAACATTTTCTGCAAAGGAGAGGTCTCATATTCATTTATTAGCAAAGCTCTAAATCATAGAATTATAGAATGATAGAATCATAGAATCGCTTGAGTTGGAAGGGACCTTTAAAGGCCATCTAGTCCAACACCCCTGCAGTGCACAGGGACACCTACAGGCCCTGCTAAAGAGTCTGTCCCTTTCTTTCTTGTAGCCCCCCTTCAAATACTGAAAGGCCGCTATCAGGTCTCCCTGGAGCCTTCTCTTCTCCAGACTGAACAGCCCCAACTCTCTCAGCCTGTCCTCACAGGGGAGGTGTTCCATCCCTTGGATCATTTGTGTGGCCCTCCTATGGATGCACTCCAGCAGGTCCATGTCCCTCCTGTACTGAGGACTCCCCATCTGGATGCAGTGCTCCAGGTGGGGTCTCACCAGCACAGAGCAGAGGGGCAGGATCACCTCCCTTGCCCTGCTGGCCACACTTCTTTGGATGCAGCCCAGGATGCGGTTGGCTTTGTGGGCTGTGAGGGCACACTGCTGGCTCATGTCCAGCTTGTCAGCCACCAGCACCCCCAAGTCCCTTTTTGCAGGGCTCTGCTCAATCCTTTCATCCCCTTATATTGATAGTGGGGGTTGCCACGACCCAGGTGCAAGTCCTTGTATTTCCCTTTATTGAACTTCCTGAGGTTCTCGTGGGCCCACAGTTTGAGCCTGTCTAAGTCCCTCTGGATGGCATCCCATCCCTCAGGAGTGTCAACCACATCTCACAGCTTGGTGTCATTTGCAGACTTGCTGAGGGTGTGCTCGATCCCATGGTCAATGTTGTTGATGACGATATTGAAGAGTATCGGTCCCAGAACGGACCCCTGAGAGACACCACATGTCACTAACCTCCATCTGAGCATCCTTTCTACCCTCCATAAAAATCTGTGTAACATTGCCTTTCTGTCAATGCATTCCTTCTCCCTACTCTTGATCATCTTCTCCTGGCTTTTACTCTCCCTTTCACTTGTCTTCATTTCTTCATTTCCTCTTCCACTTTCCAAGTACCTGCTTTGTGCCAGGGGTGCCCAGGTGCCTCACGTCCTCCAGCAGAATGGCTGCCTGGCCCAAGGTCCCTCAGCACGTCACCTGGGCAGGCAGCTGCAGCAGCCACACTCTTCTCACTTCATACAGCCGTTGCTGGACAAAGAATCTTCCATGTTCAAACGCTAACAAACGAACTCCAACAAGAGCCCACTGCACTCCTGAGAACTGACATTTTTAGATTTCTCATTTCTCTAAATCATATTTTGCAGTGATGGCAAACAGCACATTTTGGTTGTGAGTAACCACTCTCCCTGCCAAATTTCACAGCCTTGCTTCAAAGCATGGACATACACAGCTTCAACTGAATGACTGTGTTGCTTGTATTAACATTGAGGGGAACACTCTTTTTTTTTTTTCATGTTTGCCCAAAATGTTTAAGCCTGAGCATAAAAAATGTTTAAATGATACTCTATTGAACAGGGTTTTGTAAGGCAACATGCCAGGTGAAAATAAAGATAGGCTTCACCTACTTGCTCTGTTTAAAATACCATTATCCGATAGGAGCAAAGATACAGCTGAAGAACTGAAATACAAAAGCTAGGAGGAAGTGTTTAGAAGAGGAGGAAAGTGTAATGAAATAAAAGTAAGAAATGGAAAATCTGTAACAGAAAAAAATCTTCCCAGCATTGAAATTTTATTAGCTGTCAAATATTTCTCCTTTGGGGATGGTGTAAACCCTATGACTCATCATTTAGCCTACAAAAATAGGTTAGACAAAATATTAGAAACACATGTCCTGCTGAATAACCCTGCGGTCTCAGAATGATGGACCAGATGACCGCATCTGACTTTTCCATCTGCAACCTCCATGAATCTAAGAGAATTTCTGCATTACTGTGCTATGGAATTTAAGACTCTGTGGTTGAATAAACCAAAAACTTAATTGAAAGACATGGTTCTGCCATCAGATGTCTTGACAACTTTCACCTTGCTCCACAGCAGCTGTCTCTCCTCTGAATTCTCCTTGAAATTGTCTTCTAAGTGAAGAAGTTCTTGGAATAGAAGATAAATGTGACAATCTTTGTGTCGCAATGCAGAAAATGTCTTCTTCCCTTAACAGACAGGTTGCAAATGCTAGAAAAGGAAAGGAATGTTATACAAGGAAGGGACAAGCACATCATCTGCTGGAAAGTTGATCTGAAAATCATAGTGGTCAGCACCTCATCCTGCAGCACTTCCTCTCTTCCCTGTGGAGCAGCTTCACTGGCTCAGAGGCCTTATCATACTGTTTACTCTCCAGCAAACCTACACGCCCTCTCTCACCAGTGAAGGAGCCTCTGGAAGCTACTTTAGTGATGATTCAAGAAGCAGAATTAATTTACAGTTTAAATGGTCACACAAAGAGCAGACTTCAGGAGCACTCCTAATTGGCATGAGTAACCTGCACGATACGAAAGGTCAGATAAAAAGTTTCTACAAATTGCTCCCCGCAGCAGTAGAAGCAGATTGCTACCTAAGACAAAAGGCAAAAATAATGCAAAACAGAGGATCATAAGGCTTCAGTCATACAAGTGCAAACACTGTACTTCCTACAAAGAAGGCTACGTGTCTCACTGCAACAGATTTAAAATAAGAGAATGTTCAAAGCAATAAACTCCCGTGAGACTTCATAAAAGAAATGCAAAAAATTATGTTAGTGAATAGACAGAATGTAATGTTGCAAATTGCTTTTAGTAAGAGTTTTTAAAATTGTCAGTTTCAAACGGATCATGGAGAAGAATTCTAATACTTAACAAGCAAAAATGTGAGATATTTCAGTTGTGTTCTGAGTGATCTTTTTGGATTATCTGGTTTAAAATTTAGAACTAGCTTTATAAAGACTGACTCTTGCAATTACTGTTTTGAGACTACATTCCAATGAATGTGACTGTGAAAATCTGGAAATACGGTTTTCAATAAAGCAAATACAGGTATATAAACTTGTACCAAAAGCATTCATCACAGTGTTCCACTTCTGGAATGTGAATTTCTGTCTGGCCTGATATGCAAGCTCTGACATTCAGACTCAGTAACTTGTTAATGAGTGTCTTGTGGCTGGACTCTATGAGTAGTGTTGGATGTTGGGCATGGATGTATCTCCCCAAAATCTAAACTTAATTTGGTGCTTAAATGGCAGGACCTGGGCCTTCTTGAAAATCATAGACTGCCTAGTCATTACTCTTCTAAGTGTAGCTGATTTAGTGGATAAAGTTTTTTGCAGTTCATAAAATCACAGAACAGCTTGGGTTGGAAGCAACCTTAAAGCCCACCTGTTCCACCCCCTGCCGTGGGCTGGTTGCCACCCACTGGCTCAGGCTGCCCAGGGCCCATCCAGCCTGGCCTTGAGCACCTCCAGGGATGGGGCACCCACAGCTGCTCTGGGCAGCCTGTGCCAGGGCCTCACCACCCTCTGAGGAAAGAATTCAGCATCANAATAAAAAAAAAAAAAAAAAAAATAAAAAATCTTTCCAATTCTAAAGGAAATACTCTGTGCAGAGGTAAATTTCCGTTGCAACATGTTACACTGTCCAGTACTTGCTAGCTGAAGTTCTTCCTGAACGAATCCTTCCCTTTTTGTGCCCCTACTGTATAATATTACATCAGTTGCTAGTGACTGATATTTGCATGCAATTTATTTGCTTTTAATTTCACAAAAGTTGCCAACTAATTATATAGCTTGAATTTCCACAGTAAGAATCAAATTTTGCATTTTAAGCAGGAATTCAGTCACTTCTATCATGCATGAGGAAAGAAGCATATTTTTTCTGATTATGACATTAATTCTCCATTTTATGAAATGTAGCTAGGAAAGCAAAAAGCGTGAAATAAAGGCTGGAGGTATTTCCCTTTCTTTTTTAAGGCAGTGAAGAGGAAGAAGGTGGCAGTGACAAAACACAGAAAGAGACAAATGGTGATCATCTGAGGACTGCCAAGAGAAAAATGATAGGGTGCATAGGCAGAGGGATATCCATCATCTGTGCAGAGGTGTCTGGCATAAACTGTTCTTACAAATGGTTTGACCTCACTGGGGTAACAAACAATGGGGCCTAGACTTAAATGCACCTGGAGAGAACTGCAGGGTTCGATAGAGATTTGTGGGAGCAGAAAATGGACAGGTAAACAAAGTTTGAAGGATATGTATTAGAGAAGAGAACCAGAAGAACACCCTGAGTTAGAAACTTTACCTCTGGAAGAATGTACCCACAGAAAAAGAGAGAGGAAGAAAACTACCAGAGGAAAGATATCTCTAAGAAGGAGATTGGCTGAACTAAGGAGAGATGGGCAGAAACAGAAAACAAGAACTATGGAGCAGCCCGTCCTAAAAGAGGGTGGAGAAGAAAAAAATGAAGAGAATAGGCAAGGGGTGAAGCAGAAGGTGGCATAAGAATGATAGATAGAAATTCATGAGAAAGAGGGCCAAATACAGAATGATATGCAAACAAAAGGAAGAACACGCAGGGGAGGATTTTTATACGAAGTGCAAAAAAAGCAAGTTTACATGAAGCCTGAGGAAAAAATTGATGAGCCTGTCTCCAGAACAGATTCAGAGAATGGAAGAGTGGGTTGTCTGCCAGGATCAAAAATGTGGGCAAATTTCTGAAAGAGATCATCATACGAGTGGAGGAGAAGGCAGTGGGATGCATGACACTGCCAGACTCCCACTGGAATGACTCGAATACACAGTGGAGAGGAGTGGGGAAAAGATGGTGGGATTCAGTCTCCAGTGGATTTTTTCCAGTTCTAGCAGAGACAAAAATGTAGACACAAAATGCACAAAAAAATAGTACTAAAGAGTATACCGAGAAAGAGGAAAAAACAAACAAACAAAATCTAAGAGTGAAAGATGCTTCTTGAAGGTTTTCTGACTTCTTTCTGTTTCTCCTTTATTGAAAGACCAAACTTGTCTAATACCTGGTGCTAACAACAACAACAAAATTCTGACAGTATGTAGCTTCCCGAAGGCATCTCTCTTGCTACTAGCAGTCCTCAGGATGCCACCCACCAACAAAATATTTGGGATGAGACAGGAGGAGAAAACTGACACTAGCTATGAGGACTCCTCAAGAAAAGCTTACTCTATTTTGGCAGTTGCACTGGTGGATACTGCCATGAGTATAAGAAAGAAAATAGTCTCTGAGTCTCCATTTGTTTTCAGGGTGCTATGCAACACTAATTCTCCCTGCTGCAGTTTTAAGACACTCATTCTGCTCAAGCACGTTGGATTTTGGTATTGTTCAAAATAAATAATCCGATTTTAATATTTTAAATATTCATCTTGCTAACAACAACAAAAAAAATAAGGCTCCATGTGTGCTTTGGTGTTATATTTCCAGGTTCTATTCCTGACTTCAGAGAACATAAGTCCAGTTCTCAATTTTCAGATTAAATCAAAAAAATTAAGATCATGAGTCTGATTAATGTTTCTGATTAATTTCTAAATTGTCAAGTGAGAGACTTCATCTTGTGATAAGTTTAATCACTTACCATTTATAATCACTACTAAATGTCAGTACCAGGCACTGGCATTAAAATATCCACACAAAACTTTCCTTACCTGAGGAGGGTAGAAACATTTTTTGGTAACTCAGTGTATTTGTATCCGATCCTACACAAAATATGACAGATTTGGCAGTGGGAGAAAGGGATTGTTTTTGATTCTGATGATGAATGAAGAAAGACAACTCATTTCTAAAATACATGCATTATGTTGAAATAAAAGTCATCTTCTCAAATAATATAACAATCAATACACTTTGAAACTTTGAAAGCTCTTTGGGAAAATATCTTTTCTGCAGCAGAACTGGAGCTGAAGCCTAAATTATTTTAATGTATATAGCTTCCAGCATTCACTTCCTCTGCTCTTGTTAGTCTAAACCACATTTTGGAAAACCTAGGCTTTTATATAAAGATGAAAATCTTTAGGTCCTCTATAACCCTCTAATATTAAAAGGTAATGTGTATGAATAGCAGAACAAAAAACATAAAGAACTTACTCTTTTGACTATCAAGCATATTCATAGGCCCTTATTATTTACTCCACTCAGGCACAAGATGATTATTTATGCTGTCAGTGCTATTAGCTTTCACCTAAATAATCCAGCAATTCACTGTAGGTGCAAACATTTCTCAGAATGACATGTTTGTGTACAGTTAACATTATATATGCATAGAGAGACAAAAAGAAATTTCAATTCTGAAATGTTTAGTCTCAGAGATGGACATCTGTTATCATGAAGTTGTAGAGTTTACTAATTTAAAACAGAAGAGTGACTTGCAGCTACATATTAAAATCACTGCAGACTTTCCCTTTCCAGCTGTTCCATCCCATCTGCAGTTGTTGGTTACCAACATCTAAGGAGACAACTTGCCAAAGAACAGAACCACTGGGAAAGAATATCCTACTAATCCAAGAATGTACTTCTGCTTGGAGACTATATTGAAATCTCATTATTTGCTCTTTGTAAATGTCAGTCATGTTGTTAGACAGTTTGAGTTTCCTGGAGTAAAGAACTAACGATTTATAGAATATTTCACAGAGAATAAACCAAGGCCAAATATTCACTTCAACTTTCAAACGTTATCAGAATCATGAATATAATTTAATAATGCTAATTATTTCAATGTGTCCTCCATGTACAGCAAAATTTCATCCCTTTTGAACAGCATTTCATGATTTTACAATTTTTTTTTTTTTGAAATATTTTATTTGCAAAGTAGAATGCAGTTACATGGAAGTTTTCCTTTTACACTCAGAATCTAAAGTACTGACAACTCCTAGAATATCAGAAATGTTTGGATATATTCTCCTTACCCCAATAAAAGCAGCATGTGTTGGAGATCATTGATATCTGCTAGAAGTACCATGGTGAACTTAGAAACTCAGGAGAGTGGAGTGTGTCATTTACAGTCAATATTTCTTCTCAGCATCACTATTTACCTATCACTGCTGAAGGTTTCTGTAGGCTTGTTATATTGCTAACAGATCCCATGCCATTAAACAAGAGGAAACTATGCCATCTTTTGCTTTGCTCTCAATAGAATCTTGTGGGAAGACAGCACCTTTGCCAATGGATGGGCAAACTCTTTTTGTAGGAGTAGGATTACTCACTCCCTTACTCTCCTTCTCATTTCTCCCCTCCCCTTCCACCTTTCTCCCTGTGAGCAAATTGAAGTGACCTTTACAGTAACATGAGACTCTGTCATAACCACCCACAGTAAGTAGTGGATAAAGGAGATAAAACTCCCATGACATGTCAAAGAGCCTTCATTTGCAGGATGAATATGGAGCTACGTGAGGAAACTGAACTCCACATTCTCTGCATTCGAGAGGTCTGAAACAGACATTCTGCAGACTGTCCAGTTTCTAGCCTTACATTTTCCGTAGGGAAACCCCACAACGTTATACAGAATATGACTCGTTGCAAACATACAGTACTGGCTCCCCACAGAGTTTTGCAAGGAATACGTTGAATAAAGCAGGTAATCAGCAGCAGTCCAGACATACTTGTGAGATCTTAGTGAGCCCCAATAGCAAAGAGAATGGAGCTGCAAAGAGCACAAAAGCACATAAAAATGGGTATAGAACTAGTGACTTCTCTACAGTGCATTATCAGCTAAAGGTGATAATTATGTTACTTGGTATATCTCACTAAAGGAGCAAAGAAACTAATTTCTCTAGGTAGCAGACACCTCTAGATAGGTGTCACTGCAGTGACTTAAAATCAAGCTGTATAAGACAGAGACAGTGTGAACTGAACTACATTCTATTTTTGCAAAATCTATAGAAAAACTACAACCAGAGTGGACAAACCTGCTGCTGGAGCTACATGACAAATAACCTGTGTCCTGGGATTAATTAAAGTAAACCAGAGTAGTCAAGTACATTGTGTTTTCATCACTAGAATAGAAGGGATTATAGAGAGTATGAAGGGAAACTAATCTCAGATGTGCAGTGATGAGGTGACAGGCAAAAGTCACAGCCTGCAGCAAAATAAATTTTGGCTGGATATAAGAAGAAAATGCTCACCGTGGCACAGGTGCCTCAAGGATATGGAACCTCCACCTGCGGACACTTCTTGTCCTCAGCTTGGCCTGGTCCTGAGCAACCTGAAGAAACTCGGGTATGAAGCTGTACCAGATGTTCAGAAGATGTCTTGCCCAAAATAATTTTTTCTATTAAATTAGCATTTTCTACACAAAGACACTCTAGCTAGGTGTAAACTCACTTTTCTATGTTTTTTTTTGACTTTAATATATATCCTTACTCCCAGCAAGTTTGCTGATGACACCAAGCTGAGTGGTACAGTTGATACCCCTGAAGGAAGGGATGCCATCCAGAGGGACCTGCACAGGCTGGAAAAGTGGGGCCACGAGAACCTGGTGAGGTTCAACAAGGCCAAGTGCAAGGTGTTGCACTTGGGGCGGGGCAACCCCAGGAATGCGTACAGACTGGGAGAAGAACTCCTTGAGAACAGCCCTGCAGAGAAGGACTTGGGCGTTCTGGTGGATGAGCGGCTTGACACGAGCCAGCAGTGTGCGTTTGCAGCCCAGAAGGCCAACTGCATCCTGGGCTGCATCAAGAGAGGGGCAGCAGGGCAAGAGAGGTGATCGTCCCCCTCTGCTCTGCCCTCATGAGGACCTACCTGCAGAGCTGCATCCAGGCCTGGGGCTCCCAGCACAAGAAAGATGTGGACCTGCTGGAGCGGGTCCAGAGGAGGGCCACCAAAATGATCAGAGGGCTGGAGCACCTCTCCTATGAGGAAAGGTTGAGGGAGTTGGGACTGTTCAGCTTGGCAAAGAGAAGGCTCCGGGGAGACCTCATTGCGGCCTTCCAATACTTGAAAGGAGCTTACAGGCAGGAGGGGGACCCACTTTTTGCCCAGGTGGATAATGGTAGGACAAGGGGGAATGGGCTAAAAGTGAAAGAGGGGAGGTTTAGGTTGGACATCAGGAAGAAATTCTTCCCTGAGAGAGTGGTGAGGCGCTGGCACAGGCTGCCCAGAGAAGCTGTGGCTGCCCCATCCCTGGCTGTGTTCAAGGCCAGGCTGGATGGGTTCCTGGGCAGTTTGATCTAGTGAGCTAGCGGTTGGCAGCCCTGTCCACGGCAGGGGGGTTGGAACTAGGTGATCTCTGAGGTCCCTTCCAACCCAAGTCATTCTATGATTCTATGATTCTTAACAAAATTTTACCAACCAGGACGCAAAACATGAAATTGTGGGTACGTTCATCAGCTGCAAAACACACTGCACTTTCTACTACTCCGAACTTCTCCAGTGATTCACTGCCAGTTCAATTATCAGCAGATTAGACAAAATAAATTTTGTTGCCTTAAGGATTAGAACAAAACAATACAGTTTTTAAGTAGCTTACCCCATCGCATACAGACAGGGAGGATTCCCACAATTGTTGTTGAGCCAAGCAAGGTGTAGTAGTGTCGCGATCCGATGTCACGAGAGGTTTCTTAATGATCCCAAGACACAAACGAGGTCAAATGCCATAAACTAAACTTAATTTTATTATCAGAAATCGAGACTATAGCGATAGGACAGAACAGGAAAGGAGTAAGGTAGAAGAGATAGGAAGAGAGAGAGAGAGCGCTAGACAATAGACCAAAGAGATTTCACCACTCCTCAGGTCCAGCGAAGTCTGGGTGTCAGGGTCTGCCGGTCTTTGGTCATGGTGGGTCATCGTCCAAGTTGTGATGGTGAGTTGATGTTGACCACACATATCTGAGCTTACAAGCTCCCTCAGTTATAGCCCTGTGGTCCCAGACCACTCTTGGAGTGACAGTTTCTGGCATCCAAGTTCTCAGCAGGGATCTCCTTTGTTCCTGTCTTCCAGGCCTTGCAAATTATAATCAGCAGTGATGAGAGGAAGCAGGTAGGCACCAGACTGCATCCTGCCTTCGCAGAACACAAGGGTATCATCTCCTAGCTTCCTTTACCATGCTGAAAATATTTGCTCCCAGGCTGGAGTCTTCAGCAGTCTTCAGAAGCCACCGCCAAGTATCTCCTGCCTTGGGCCTTTTCATTTGAAGCAAAAAACTTCTGGCTTTGTCCAAGAAGTGCTTTCAAATGCAAAACTGTCACAGGTGTTGTTGATTGTAGAAGTTTGATTTGAGACAATGCTTTAACAGTCCCAGACAAGTAGTGAGAAGGTCTCTGTGGTATACAAGGATTGTGGATAGACATCATTCTCACTTCCCAACCTCCAGCTTTGCTGTAGCCCTAGGACTTAGGGGGATAGATTGTGCCAGAGGCAGTGTTAAGTCTCCCTCTAGCAGTGTGAGTTCAGGGCACGGGCAGCTGTGCCTTACGGGGAGTGATATAAGGATCTCCTCACACTGACCCACAACCCATGTTCAAGAGGACTTCACAAACTCTGCAGAAGAGCAAAAATCACCCAAGTGCTGGAATGTAAACACTAAGAATGGGCTATACATGCTGCTGATATATATATTGGTGTAAGGAAAATTCAGACTGTGTAGGTGAGGCTGTGCAGAAATTGTGCTATGCTGTCTTGCAGACCTGCGTAGAGGGCACTGAGTGTGAAGCCTGGTTCAGGTACTTGCTACGTGTGCATGGCAGGCAGGATGCATCCTGCTTTTAGGACATTGCAGATCTTGTAGCTCAGGCCAAGAGAACCAGGAATGTAGAGCTGATTTGCCACTCCCACCCACGTCAAATTGGCAGTGGCCTATAGCCGCCATTGCCCAAACCTTGTTCCACCAGGCACCAATCACTGTTATTCAGCATACTGACTGGCTCATGCCACCAGCACATATATTCATTGTGTCATTTGCTGAACAAAAGGTGCTAGCTCAAAGTGCCACTTAGATCTACTCTGCCCAATTCTGCCAGCACAGCCATGATTATCATATGCTGTATGTCTGACAGCAAGGAATAACAGTGAATACAAATGGCTCCCTCAAATGAAGTAATCTGATCTCCTCTGGAGACATGACACTCCTTAGGGATTAAAGAAAAAAAAAAAAAAAAAAAAAAAAAAAAAAGACCTTTGATCCTATCTTCCTGTATTTCCCAAATAGATTTAGTACTGACTACATCTGTACAACTAAATAAGTTAGTGCAGAGGTCTTCCTCCGACCTTGTCCTCCCCTTCCCCTTTGAAAAAATCTATCCCAGCCATACTGTGTACTCGGAACAATTCCTGGACTGTGTTTCTGAACTGCACCCAGAAACTGTCAAGGAAAGCTAACATTTACCAAATCAAAATATTTCAAAAGCCAGCTTGCCTTGGATAAACCATTTATCAGACTTTTGGTTATGCATGCTCTGCAGAAATCCCTGCCTCTCTCTTCTACTAGCATGCTTCAGAGGTTTGCCGAACAGCTTGCTTTCAACTTCCAAAGTAAATTTCTCCTTCTCTGTACCGTGTCACAGTGCAGAACTCAGCACATAGGTAAGGTCAGCTAAGTGCCATGGCTAGTCAGTGATGACTCTGGCTACACTACTGGAAACAGTCAGCCATGCTGGTGTTCATGGTGTTCATGCTAGCAGACAATTGTACAGCAACCAGTGCAACAGCAAACAAATGATGAATTGCATTGTACACATGAAATACTGCAGGCAGCTCTTCTTCACAGTACAATCTTACATATGGCAGAAATCTCCTATCAAATTTGGAATTAACTAGATGAAGATGTTAAGAGGATGAATTGGCTTGAATATGACACTTCAGAAGGCAATTTGAGCCAAACGATCGTATCCAAGGATCAAGCCTTTTATTTGCTAGCAGCAAGTACATCACAGGGAGTTAGGACACTAGCAAATGACATCCAAATACAGACATTAGAACTAAAAATCCAGTATTCATCTAGATTTTCACTGCAAGGAATTTGCTCAGGAAGAGTACAAAGGTCTGAGCCCTACCCAATACAGCTATACTGACAAAATACCTTACAGGAAAAACAACACTTTTTTCTGCAGAATAGCTTTTTTTTCCCCTGGGGCCATAACGACTTTGGGATATGTATGAAGTGCAAATCTCTGCCTTTATAGCTCTAATGCTAATATACAACTGATATGTCTTTTCACTCCAACATAGCACTCATTGTGCAAACACAGGCTAAAGGTTAACATTCTCTTGTAAAAGTCTCTAGATTTTTATATTTTAAAAAGTAGCTTTCAGATAAAATCGAATAGCCTGTGTGCATTTCTGAAACTGTCATCCAAGCAAAATTCTTCCGGTGTCACCAAGACATGAACACCTGAAGGAGATATTATGGAATAAGCATATCTGTTCTATTCTCCTTCACATGAAGGTATAATATATATTATTTCCTGCTTAAGGAAAGCTAATATATAAGCCACCTGAGAATGTTTCTTGATCAGGTTTGTGACATTTGGAATAAAAATTGATATGCCAAGACTATAAGAAACCAATTGATCATGTTCTCTGATATCCAACAGGACCGAGTCACATTTCTTGGAAGAGTCTGACAGTGGCCATATATCNNNGGCTGACAGTGGCCATATATCTGCATACAAAAATAGCCCCACTGCTGGCAATGTCTTTAACTGCTGGCTCAGCACCTTCCTTCTCCGGTAGGCATTCTAGCCTACCAGCACCAGCCTGCCATTTCAGCTAAAACAAATTACTTCTTGAGCTCTTCTTCAGGGCATTGTGAGCAATTTTTTGAATGTAAAAATCATTTTTTTGCTGACTTATCAAAAGTGTTCTATATAAAAGATTAAGTTTAACTGAAACAAGATTTACTCTGGCCAACTTTTTGGATTGGCATCATGCAGAAGGCTGGGTAGTTAATGCCTTGGCCCCTGAATGGTGACCAAATTAATCCAGCAGTTGCCTCCAATAATCTGCCAGACTTGAAGACAGGCAGAAATGTTCTTACTGCCTTAACAAAAAATCTGCAGTGGGAAGGGTTGAAAGAGGTCTGCAGTGAGGAAGCAATTAGGCAGAACTGCAAGGGTTGTGCATTTCAGCCAGGCATGTGTTTTATTTGTCTGGGTTTATAAGTGAAGATTACAAGAGGATCCAAATTATGAAGAACTAATTGTACATCTTTAGTACGTAAGTTTCACAAATATGTAATTCTGGATGTACTAGAAACATTGATCCTGGGCCAAGATACAGACAGTTAAGAACACTATAACAAAAAAGGAGAAGAACAAAAAGGAAGTACAAATAATATACTTCTATACTACAGGAGAGATGTGGATCATCCCAAGCAACTGCGATTGCATGTGCTTTTCATCCTAGATTCCAATTTTTTCCACTACTTTTCTTACAGAACAGAAGGGAACTCTACAGTGTTATAAGTATCCTTCACAAAGAATATGCTAGTTTCCAATGAAATCCTGCCTATATTTATACATTTATATAAAAAACAGCTGTGCAAAAAACAAACCCTTACTTATCTGTGGCAAAAGTCCTTCCCTTGCACCTACAGGCACAGAGGATGCATCTGCCTTGCATTTGTAAATTGTGTCCCTTGGCAAGGTTCGAGACCAAATGCATAGTTCATAAAGTACAGCTTCAGGTGCAGCCAGAGGTCACTTCATGAACAAGAGTGAGTCTTCCAAATGAATACGCAAACGAGGCGAGACAACCACAATAGGGAAGAAAAGCCACTAGAGAGTGCTTACAGGAATGACCACAGCAGAATACACATATGACATGGGCATAGGATACAGTGGATGAAGGAGATAATTTCTTTCTAACCACCTCAAAAGAGCCTTGTGAGCATACAGCCTTTTATAGATTTTGCAACATTTGGATATTAAAGTTTTTCTTTTTCTTCCTGTGTCATTCCATCATGTGCTTTTTCAGAAATAAGGCATATGCTCTAGCCTCATCAGCAGCCCACTGGCTGCATCCAGACCCACAATTCCTAACTAGTAGATATTCTATGATATGTGTTTCTCCACGTATATCTTTCAACATATTTCCTTAAGTTCTGCGTTACCATTTTTCCCATTAACATTTGTTCGAAGACAGGTCAAATGATTTAGCTTGGCTAGTCTGTTTTCTTACCTGAAAAAAAAAAGGCGTCAAGAAGCATTTGTTCTTATTCCTGATACCTCATTAAGACCAGTGACTCATGAATGCCATGTTTGCATTTGTGTAAACTTGTGAGTAAATGCTACCTCCTAAACTACAACAAAAAAATAAACATGAGAATACAGAGTGGATCAGAAATCTCTGACAAATTTCTCTTAATTCCTCATCTTAACTGTATAAAATTCTTGCCTTTTATTTATTTTACTCATGGCATTTTATTCATCCTCAGATTCACTAGCAACTTGTTTAATACAGGAGAGACAGTGGTCTTAACTCACATTAGAATGTGAGTAATGCCAACACTCAGTATCTCTGTCCTTATTAGTTCCCACTCCTTGTGGGTGCAATTAATCTTCATGGGTGGAGAGGAGGGTAGAGGATCTAACACAGACCTGTGCATCATTTTAGTCCACAGAATAGGTTCTACCAGAACCTAGCATGAAGCTGGGAATTTACCTTTTTAATCAGAGACTGACAAGTCATCTACTGGTCTAACGTCCTGACCTCAATGATGGCTGTCATCACAGCCACTCATTCCCATAAAGATTCTGCAGTCTGCTCACACCCGTTGTGTTACAGATCCAAACCTGTGACTCAGGCTTTTAAAAGTATTTAGACTCTGAAGTGAGACATAAGCAGAACTTCAGTCAAAGCACACAAGCCTCGTGACCTATGTCTAAACTCACTGCTAGGTAAATCTTAGACAAAACCAAGATTTGAGGCATGGAGTTTACATGATGCCTCTGGTTTAGCTCAGCATCTGTGCAGACACAACTCAGAACTGTCACTGTTGTACAGACTGCCTGGCTTCCTTCAAAGGTCCTTCAGGGCCTGCGGATGCTCCCTACTTTTGTCTCAACGTACTGGGTTTAGCAGGCATGCTGAAATCACACGCAGTGCACTCCAACAGCATCAGGCTCCACAACAAATGCAAGAGCAAAGACTGTGACTGTGTTCAAGTCTACAGTCAGCAAAGAGATAGCTGGTAATGGCATGTTCATCTAACAGTGGTGCACACCCTAAGTATCTACTGGCATACTTGGATGCCAGTTACTCAGATAAGGATACACAGCTCGTAAAATCAGTAGTTAATAACACTATTTTACGATATACTAAATTGTTTCAATTGATGTCATAAGAG
>VXAV01002374.1:220030-237449 GCA_013399715.1 Alectura lathami | reverse complement strand
ATGCACTGATGCTTAAGGACTGGATAGAAGTTTTATCTTTCAATATTAAATTCTAAAAAGGAACACAAATTTAGTTTTCTAAATATTTGACTGGAGGTCTGAGACTCACATTTTTCTTTCATAGTAGAATAATAGCAATAATGTATATAGCAATATATACCATATGTATGTGCCACATACATACACACACTATAATATATATATCATATGTATATAGTATCCTGTGTATTATATACTACATATAATATATGCTATATATATGGTAATAGTAAAACGAAGCCCTGCAGACCCCACCAGTGACCAGCCATCAGCCTGATGTAACCCCATTTACTATAACCCTTTGAGCCCAACTCCTCAGAAAATTTTTCAGCCATTGCATTACATTTTTGTCTAGCTGTCAGCTGGATGTTTTGTCTAGAAAATACAGCGAGAAACTGTATTGAAAGATTTGCTGAAATTCAAAACAATTGCTTCAACAGACTTCCCGTGGTCAACAAGATGGGTAACATTTTTGTGAAAGGAAATTGTTCATTAAATAGGACTTCCCCCTTGTGAATGTATGTTAGCTGTGACCAATGACTGCATTGTCTTTCAGGTATTTTCCAGGAACTCCTAGAATTATTTTCTCCATAATTTTACTGGCACTGAAGTGAGACTGACAGGCCTGTAATTACCAGGGGATTCATTCTTGCCCTTCTTTAAAACTGAGAGAATATCCGTCAGCTTGAAGTTGACTGGGACCTCTCCAGATTCCCAAGACCCAAGTCCCAAGACTGGGACCTCTCCAGATTCCCAAGAAATAGTTGAGAGGTCTTGTAATGACATCAGCCAGCTCTCTGAGTACTCTGGGATGAATCCCCTTGCACCTCATAAACTCATATGTGCCCAGCTGGAGCAGCAAAACCTGCACAAGGTCAGGGTTGGCTGGGAATTTATCATTACTGCAGCCACTGTTCTGCAACTCAGGGCTCTGTGGGTCCCAGGATCCATCATCAAAGTTGAAGACAGAGGCAAAGAATACACTAAACACCTCTGCTTTGTCTGCATCCCTGTTTGTAGTTTGTCTGACCTCACCAGTTAATGGACCAGTGTTATGACTAGTCTCCCTTTTGCTGTTAACATACTTTAAAAGGCCCTTTTTGTTGTTCTCCAGAGTACTAACCACCTTCAACTCCAATTGAGCTTTGGCCACATAAATTTTCTGCCTGCAATGACAAACTGCATCTGTGTAGGCCTCTCATGTCACCCAACCTCACTTCCAGAGGCCATAAGCTTTCTTTTTCCACCTAAGAAGATCCCTGCTCAGCCAAGCCGACCTTCTGCCCCACCTGCATGAATTCTGACACTTTGGAATTGCCTGCTCCTGTGCTCTTAAAAGGTGGTGCTTAGAAAGTTGTCCATACTGATGGACCCCAAGGCCTTCAAAAATAATCTCCCAGGGGTCCTTGCCAAGGAAGTTCCCTGAGCAGCCTGAAGAAGTCTGCTGTCCTCATATCCAGGGTTTAAGTTTTGGTGACAGTTTTCCTCCTATCACCAAAGATTCTTAACTGCTTCACGGTCAAAATGGTCAAGCTGGCCACCAATTGCTACTTAATCCACAAGACCCTCTCTGTTTACAAGCGACAAATCTAGAAGGGCACCTTTCCTTGTTGGCTTCCTCAGTACCAAGAAGTTATCATCAAGGAGTTTTAGGAATCTCCTGGACCAGTTTCTGACAGCAGTATGATATTCCCAGTAAGTGTCTGGCAAGTTGAAGTCACCCATAAGGACAAGGACAGCTGATCTAGAGTTTCTTAAAGGATAATTTGTCAGTGTTGTCATCCTCACTGGTGGCCTGTAGTAGACTCCCACAGCAACTGGTTTTCTCACCTTTATGCTGCCTGTCAACAACATTCTCACCAGGTGAATCCTTTTTTCTGTGTCTCCAATTTCCATCAGCCACCACAGATTTTCAAGGAGGAGTGCTGTCTTCCTCCTGACCTCATGTAAAAATTACATATAAATTGTGGGACTAGGGAAGAATATTTTCACTGATAAATCAAGGGCAGATATAGAGACAGCTGGCTCAAAGACACTGGAATAAAGATAATAAGAAAAAAAAGAATCACATATATCTAGTGGCACACTCAACTCCTGCATCTAGGCTTGCAAGGAATGAAATGTTGTTATATTCAGATTTTTAAAAAAATATTTTACAGGTGTTCAATTTACATTAATTACAATATATTTCTACCTAAAATATCACTTGCACATGATAACGGTATTGCCTGACTGATGCACAAAGTAAATGAAATTATTATTCAATAAATTTTAAATTGTTTCTCAATTAAGGAAGTGACATATACAAAATAAAAAATGATAGGGTATATATTACTGGCTACAGTGACATACACAGTTATGGTGTGATTTTATTAACTGAGTCTTGAAGCCATCTCAGACAAGTTTGGGGGTTAATACAAGTTTGTATCATATAACATGCAATACTGTCACACAGCCTGAACATGAATCTATTCATATTTCATGGGAACAATGAACAAAGTTATCAACATTTCAAATATCACAGGAATCATCAATGCAATTAGTCACTGACGAATGACTAGTACACATATCAGAGTACTGTTATTCATAACCAATGATCTACAGTGCTAAAAAAAAGCACATCTATGGCTTTTCTCATGATTAATATAAAAATGAATTCAGACCCCAAGGTTTAATTCACATTATAATTAGGAATGCTGAATCATAAAATACAGGTCAGCTCTGTTCTTCATCATATCACCTACTCTAAGGAACCAGATAATGATAATCAGGAACTGCATAAACATTATTCATAATATAATTTATCCAATTAACTATTTTTTTATTATTATTATTCAGCTGATTCCTATGTGGACAAGAAAATCAGATCATTTAACCTGTTATTACCTGTGTTTTCCAGGAACTCTTGTATCTTTACATGAGATCCCCTAACTAGTCACTGATTTCTTATACTACAAGATTTGTCTTTGTGCAGCAGGACTTTCATTTTTAGCTTCAGAAGCATCCTTTATCACATTTACGTTTTGATGTATATGTATCCAGTGAATCGGAAATTTCATATAGGTAACCTAGTACTTTAATTTAGAATTATTTTTTGCTTTGATTAAAATTATCCATATTATTTAAATGTTTTGTCATTTCATAAGCATTTGGTGTACTTCTCCACTAAATAAAGTGGTTTTGATTACATTTTAGTGCATGAAGTTTAGATGCATTATGAAGGCCCTAGTCTATTAAAAACAATAATAATCTTTTTAATGGTATCTGAGGTACCAGATACCAAATTTGAGTCCACAGCTCAGACTCAACGATTACGTTTGGAAGATCAAATTCTGCTGTTTTCATTGCGATATCTGCTATTTTATTCAATGTTCAATAACATTTTAAATCACTTTCTCTTTCATCAATATCCACTATGAAAACTTGATGATAAACTAGTGTTATCTATGCAGTAGGTATTTCCAATATCCAGCAATATCTATCCCATTTTTGCATTCAGACCAGCCATTAATGTCGGAGGTTTCAGCCTGTAAGTTCTGTCCTAGAGGATGTTCCACCAGAATCTTGAAGCTGATCATTGACTGATGCAGAAAAGGTCAGAACACCTTGTTCAACAGAACACTGTTGTTCTTCCATGCAACAGAGAAATGTATGCGTTTATTGAAAAGAGCTATGAAACTCATTTTAAACAACACAGCAACCTAGTACAACAGCATTTAAAAATGGACAGCAATGAAAACTCAATTTTTTATCTAACATGTCTTTAAGTTAAGTGTTGGATCTGTATTTCCATTAACTGTTGTACAAAAATCTGAAGAGATGTGGTACATTTCATAGAATTCAAAGTGTAGGCAAGTCTCAAAACCAGTAGTCACGGAATTCTCTGCCACTGTCATCCAAATGAAGGAGAGAGGATGAGTTGCAGGCACTTCCACAGCTACAAATTGTATGGATATTTCCAGTGTAGCAATGCAAAACAGAACTCCATGAGTCTGTTCAAGATTCAAGGCTGTCCAAGAGTGATTCGAACAAAGCATTTTGGAAGCATGGCACCCATGTAGAGGGAAAACATGGGAGTATTCCTCATAACCCTTCCAGTCATTCCACACCTGAATTGTGTGGTGTGAGCCATCAGCAAATCTTCTCAAAGTTTATGATTCCACTGG
The DNA here is from genome assembly GCA_013399715.1 of Alectura lathami. Classification (NCBI taxonomy): domain Eukaryota; kingdom Metazoa; phylum Chordata; class Aves; order Galliformes; family Megapodiidae; genus Alectura; species Alectura lathami. The sequence goes on along the minus strand of VXAV01002374.1, from coordinate 233,244 downwards.
AGGTTATTCCATGTGGATGAGGCTAGACTGGGAGGACAGAGTAAGTCTTCAATTTAGCGTTGTTTTTTAAGGAGATCCATATCCTCCTTATAATTTCATGTTCAATTATGAGACAAGTTTAAGAATTTAAATGAGGCACAGATTTTCAAAAATTCTCTTTCTATAAGTGAGGTCACATTTTCACAAAAAAAAAAAAAAGCTACGTGTATCAAGCACAAAGTTCTTATAAGTCCATTCACTATTATCTTGGGAACTACTAAGCAATGAACATTGCTTAAAAATAATAATAATAAAAAAAACGTGGTCATAAACTGGTTGTTGCAATGGGAGTTAACTGCACTTAGTACTGCATGCTTTCCACTTGGGTCAAAAGATCAGACATGCAATACTCAGGAGTCAACATTTTCTATTGCAAGGCTCACAATCCTTTGACGCACCATCCATCAGGCTGTAAATAGGGAATGGGGTGGAAATGAATTTGTATGAAATTTCAAGATGCAAGATGATGTCTGAATCACTTCCCCAAATCGGTAGTACTCATGAGATGGATAGTGTGGAGGAAGAGTATATTTCTGATCAACCCTTTTAAATATTTGCTTGATGTCAATATTCTATTCATTGCACATTTATTCTACTTAAACAAATCCACAGATGCAGTTACATTCTAAATTATTAGTTGGCTTAAAAATTGTACTTAAAAAAAGTTATTTTAAAACTGTTTTTCCTGCACAACTTCCCAGTGGTCTCTGGGAACTTCTATATACAGTTCTGGCAAGCACTGGCCTCACAGCTGCTATGAGTTATTTATTTATTTATGCAGATCCTACTTAGCACAATAGGTTTGATTTTGTTAAAGGCAGAGTGGATAAGAACAAATCACAATTTTCAGATGAATTCTTTACTATCAACTGTTAATATCAGTGGCTGAAAAGCAGAAGGGCAAAAGCTCAGATATCTTCTCTCAAATGTACTTGGTTATCAGGTTGGATAGCCAAGAGCCCAGAGTGATAGAGTCAGTGGAAGCATCTCAGCTTCTGGGACTACACATAACTGACCAGAAAAACGTCAGAGAAATGAACAGAGTGGGAATATTTGGATTAGAAAACATTTTCAGGACAAGAGACTTAACTTTCGATCTCATATTCATCATTACCAAATTGGCAGCTGAGGAAAGGGTGAACCTTACAATGGGAGGTGTATCTCACTGGGAAGAGAACTGAAATTCAGTTTTCTTCAGGTTACCCAATAACTGTCAGATTCTGAGGACTTTCTGTTACTTGTGACCTCAACTGCACTTGATGCTTTAATTTCAAGCAAGTAAAGACACATCACATCACATTCCAGGACAGAATTCTGAAGAGGGAGATCTGGCATCTTTCTGTGGCTAGCCTCTGGCTGATGCCACCTGCATGTGGTCCTCTTGCAGAGCCCACCTGTCCATGGAGCACACTACAATACCAGTCTGTGTTTCATACAGGTCAGCTGTTTGGAACTCAAGGTCTATAGCAGAAGAAAATAATCCACAGGGTGACAAAACTTTTCAGCCCATTTGGTTGTACACATTGGCTCAGAATCTGAAGATTCTTGGGAAAATTGCCTGGAAGGTAAAGCAGGACATTTTCTGCTGAAACTTGCTTTTCCTGTGAAAAGAAAGATGAAGTATCCATCTTCACACGCTGTAATCAAGTTGGCACATTCTACAACACAGATCACCACTACAGTTACAGGGCCTGATCTATTTGGGTCTAACATGACAGAGAAATGGAGAATTTCACTCATGTGTAGGCTGGCCAGATACTACAGTCATACAAAAAATTTGTGTGGCAAATCAAACAACTAAACAGAGGTAGGCAGATAGAGATGTGCATTTTGAAAGACAAAACATTACTTCTATCTGTTTTGGATGAATGACACATCCTTCAGCATAAGACCTGGCATGCTTACCTGCAGGACACCATGTGCATTTATGGTACTGGGTAAGTAATGCACTTCAGGCAATAACCACTAACAAACTGGAACAAAGGAAAATCACAAAAAAAAAAAAAAACATTGCAGAAGTACTGATTTCTTTCAAAAAAATAAATCTAAGAAACAAAATATTCTGTACAAACCATGGAATACTACCATTTTATGTTGTTTTTTGTTGTTGTTAGCGGAAAATATTGCACTATAGTGTACTGAATGGAATTCTTAACAAATGCAGTCTGACCACATCAAATGGGAAGATTCCTGTAAAAACTGTCTTGCCTATGAAATAGAAAGCTGTGGTGTTAATAATTTAAATACCATCCACCTATACTGCAGTGTCCCATTGAACAATTCAGAAGAATATTAGGTTCATATCATGAGATTTCAAAATTAATATTTGCATTTTGCAGCCACCTTTTCTAATCTGGTTTCCATAAACATCCTGATGATGGTAAATGAACGACTAATTTGAATTTTTATGTTGATAAGTAAGTGAAATTGTTTTGCAGTCTAAATTAAAATTGGACTTATGTCTAAACAGCCATTGCTTTAGTCAAATTTTCATTGGAATCAGCTTTTCAATGTAAGCTCATTTCACACTGCTACTGAAAGCTAAGCCATCTTTGAGACCAGAGATGTAGGATCTCTACCCTAGCAAAATACTAGAAAAGTTGCTCTGAGACAGAAGATAAAAAATGTTACACCCTAGAGAACCTCAGTCTTTAGTACCTTCTTTCAGCTCTTCATTTCCAACAGAGGGGCCTGGGAAAGGAGAGCAAGAGAGCATAGCTAAAACTGCTGTCTTCTAGTGATCTGGAACAGCAGAGTAGTCATAGCATCATAGAATCTTAGAATGGCTTGGGCTGGAATGGACCTCAAAGATCATTTAGTTCCAACCACCCTGCCGTGGGCAGGGACATCTCCCACTAGACCAGGGTGCTCAGGGCCCCATCCAGCCTGGCGTTGAACACTGCCAGGCAGGGGGCATCCACAGCCTCTCCGTGCAACCTGTGCCACTCTCAAAGGAAAGAATTTCTTCCTAATATCTAGCCTAAATCTCCCCTCTTCCAGTTTATGGGCACTACCCCTCATCCTGTCGCTACATGCCCTTCTAAAGAGTCCCTCCCCAGCTCTCCTGAGCTGGAGGCCCCCTTCAGGCCGCTGTCAGGTCCCCTTGGAGCCTTCTCTTCTCCAAGCTCTTCTCCAGTCCCAGAGGAGCCTTCTGCTACCTACTCCATTGGGAGTTGCCAACACCAGGAAATCAGAAACAGCTTAAAGGACAGTTGTTCCCTTCTCCTTTGAGTTTCTCCACATCAGACCAGCCAGGATTCTGGTCCTGACCTGGCTCCACACCACACTCACTCCTAATGATCAGTTTAGCCCAGATCTTGAAAGTATTTTCATACTCTGTCCAATACTCTGAGCCAGACTCAGTCCTGTTCATAGAAGCACTGATGAAATGCTTGCGACCAGCTCCTGGTGATAGCTGGACAGCAACCATACAGCTGCACGACCACAGCCAAGGCAGCCTGGCTGTTCCTCTGCCCTGTATTTCTCACCAACCCATTGCTCTGCACCACAGTGACTTGCTCACATGCTACACGCCCAGGAAGACTGTTTACCACCTGTTTTCATTGTTTTCATTGTTTAATCCTCTGTGCTATTGATTCTTTCCTAAGTGATTCAGTGCTTGTTTGGCATCACTTCTGCACAATCTCACTATACCTGTGACACTTCAGCTCCTCATTCTAGCTTCTAAAATCTGGCATGTTTGTCTTCTGTATTTTCTCTTCTTACTCCTCCTCTCATGCTTTTTCTACTTCATTTTCTTTTTCAAACTGTTGTGTCTCCCACATCTCTCATGCTCTTCCCATCTATTCAAATAAATATTTTCATGCTTCCTCCTTGACATTGGCCTTATCAAACCTTAGTACTGTTTCCTACCCTCATTATCACCTCAGCTACTCCACGGTTCCCACTCAAGCCTCACTTTTACCTTCACACTTATTTCCTTCCTGATCTACCTAGCATTTCACCCATTTTCAGAAGTCATCATTGCCATCTACAGCATCTAGATGTCTCCCTAGGCCTTAGATCCCTGCAATTATAACAACCATTTTATTTTATGTTACCTTTTTTTTCCCTACTCACTATGTCCATTCACATTCGTAAGAAAAAGAAACTGGAGCATTAGGTTCCTGTTCACATCGCTTCCATCTGCACCTTCATGCTTTTAAGCATGGTCTATATGTAATTGCCTCCTCAATTCTGGCTCTTCTAAGTAAAAATTTCTAGTGCTGTGCATCTCTCAACTGGTTATTAAAACATCCCTTCTATTATGACTTTGCACTATTCCCTCCCCTACTTCTACTTCCAGTTGGATAAATCATGATTAGATTTAATTTGATTTTGAAATCCTGGAGGATGTTCCTGACATGCTCTTGTTTTATTTACTGTCTGTATGCCTAGTCTTCAGTACTGCTTGGGTCTTACATGTATTTCCAAACGACAAAGAATAAATCAACTAATTAAATTCAGTTACACTGCAGTCTGTAAGTACATTGCTAGTTTACCTAAGGCTGATTAGAGATTAAAATACAAGATTAACTGTGGATAGTCCTCTTCTACTCATTCTGCTGTTATGAATACATTTTCCAGTATCAAATCAGAGAAATAAAAAAAGCAGAGTGGTATGAAGAATAGAAAATAATGAGACAAAAAGAAAAAAATAGGAAAAGTCTGATGGTGGCCATACACAACATCTCCTGTGGTCAAAGAGTCATGCTCATTGCATTAATTAATGAGTGTCTTGCTGTCATGGTTTGTAGCATAGTTGAATCTGCAAATGCTGAATGAGAAGGGATTAGGAAGTTGTGTGGTGGGGGGGAAAGTGGAGTTAGGGCACCTAACTTAAATGGACCCATGAGGTATTCCATACCATATACATCATGTCATGGCCCTTCCCCTGCTTTCTGGGGAGCGGGGGAAGCCACGGCTTGCATGGATCTTCTTCCGGTTTTCCGGGTTGGGTGTGAAATTGCCTTCTTGCAAGTCACTGTTTTACAACACTGCTCTCTGGGCCCAGCCATTCAACCATGTTTTGATTCACCTCATTTTCTCCCCATCCAGCCCATGCATCAATAGCTTCTCTGTGTTGATCTTATGGGGAAATCTGCTAAAGGCCTTGCTGATGTCCAGGTAGACAATATCCACCATTTTCCCTCACCCACCAGGCTGATCTTTGCATCACAGAATCTTATCAACTTGGTCAAGCACAACTTCCCCTTGTGGAATCCATGTGGACTAATTCTGAAAATTCTCCTTCTGTTCTTGTGCCTTGAAATGGTTTCCAGGGTTTGTTGTTCCATCACCTTCCCAGATATCAAAGAGAAGGTGATCAGATGAGTAGTTCCCTGGGTCCACCTTCCTGCACTTGATGAATATAGGAGTGACATTTACTTTACTCCAGTCTTCGGGCACCTTTCCCAGTCACCATGATTGATCATGGATCATTGAGAGAGGTCTCACAATGACATCTGCAGAATTCTTAACCCTTTACAATAAGAATACATCTTCTCCTGGTCTGTCTTCTTCTGATTTGCAGTTCATCTTTGTGCTGGGACTAGAGCAGGAGGTGGTGATATGACATACACTAGTTGTCTTTGAATAATATTACACATGGCAAAATTATAGCTGTGTAAGATGACCTTGCTTAGGGATCATCACTTAGGTAATCAGAATAGTAGAGGAAAAAAATCACTCTAGGGTGGAAATTAATGTAGAGAGAATATAGAAATATTTCTCCTATTACTTACCACTGCACCCAATATAAAATCAGTGGTTTCTACCTTGCCATTTGTGGTTTTGCTGATGCAGACTAGATGGTCACAGGCTATTGTTACAACAAAGGAGTATTCAAAGTCTCTAAACTACATCTGCATTACTCATTTGTTCTCACTGTCTGTACAGAATTTTATTTCATACACATTTAAAGATGTGGATGAATGTGCCTCTCCATTAGCACTGTAATATTGATCAGAAGGCATTTTAAGCATCACAGCACGTACTCTACAAAGTTGGCAACAGCAATCTGTGCGTAAAGTGCACAGTCTAATTTCAACAATTCCACCCTTGCCAACAGCTTTCCTAGTGGAGAGTAAACATCTGCAGGCATATTTTCATACCTGTATAACTCTAATCATGGTCAGAGACGGAACTTGTCTCTGTCCTTCTGTTCTGGTACAAAATTGATTTTCTTCACAGTGTCTGGTAGGATGCTACCTTTTGGCTTTACGAGAAAAACAGTGTTGATAACACCTGAGTGTTTTAGCTCTTACTGAGCAGTGCTGCACAGAGCCAAGGATGTTTCAGCTTCTTGTATTGTCCTGCTAGTGAGGGGGCTGAGGGTGCATAAGTTGCTGGGAGAGGACAGAACCAGGGCAGCAGACCTAACCTGACCAAAGGGATGTCCCATATCATGAGACATCATGTGAAAAAATCTATAAAACTGAGAGGATTTGGATGGTGGGGAAGCCACTGCTTGGGGACTGGTTGGACATCAGTCTGCAGGTGGTGAGAAATTATGTTGTGCATCGCTTACTTCACATATATAAATATAATTATCATTACTATTAATATTTTTCTCTTCCCTTCCTTTTCCGTCTTACTAAATAGTTTTACATCTCAAACCACGAGCTCTACTTCGTTTTTTCCCATTCTCTACCCCATTCCAGTGGGAGCGTGCGAACAACTGCGTGGTGCATATCTGCCTACTGGGTTAAAATACAACACCTTAATACATGTGTCCAATAGTGACTATTGCTCTTCTCATAATTAGTGGGGCTTGAAAACTTTTTTTTTTTTTCAATGTGTTTATATTCCCCTGAAACCCTCTATACTTCTTGCAGCAGTCAAAGCATGGAAAGGGGAATAAAAGCATGTCCATGACTGTGGGCCAGTGAAGTATCAAAACAACTCCCCCTGGCATCAGGAAGATCACAACTATAGCTTTTTATAAAGTGCAAATAGTTTTCCAAAGCAATATTGAGTGAACTCACTTTTCATTTTTGTTCATCGTATTATATTTGCTATTTCAGTCTGCATTTTATCTGCAGTACCTGCAACACCATTTGATGAGAATTTATCCACATCCAGGGATGGAAATAACTGCAGATTTTGGACATACTGAAGTAAGTGAATAACTGTGGTGGAGATATGTATGCATCAGTGTTGTCTGAGATGGAAGGAGGTAGAATTACACAAAGTACAGGGCAAAAAGACTAGCGTGACCTTCTGAGAACCATGTGTAATGTTACAGACTCCGGTAGGAATATAAGGTTTGTAAACAAACACAAAAAGAATCCTACCATGGCCTGTTGGTGAGACACTTCCAAACAGTCTGAGTAAAATCTGCCCACAGAAAATGATGAGGTAATGCTGCTAAAAGTTACCCTGAATGACAATATCACAATTTAATCATAATTATATGAGGAGAACTACAGCAAAAGAAATATACTAACCACTGCCTTTGTATAGCATGTTTGTTGCTAATGCAGATCACATTTCAAATCCCCTTCAACACATGGCATTGAGCCAGAGGGAAGAGAATGTGATGTGAGCTCGTTGTCCTAGGGGACAGGGAGTCAGCAGCAGGAAGCTAACTAACTGCACTGAACAACGAGTACTGACTGGGGTGAGCCTTCTCAGTCAGTCAGTGGCTCCCAGTGGTTTAAAATCCTCCTGGAAGCTATGCTAAGGCACATGGAAGACAGGGAGGTAATGTGAGACAATCAGCGTGGCTTCACCAAGGGCAAGTCCTGCCTGGCCAACCTAGTGGCCTTCTATGAGGGCGTAACTGCATCGGTGGACAAGGGAAGAGCCACTGATGTCATCTATCTGGACTTCTGGAAGGCCTTCAACAGTCCCCCATAACATCCTTCTCTCTAAACTGGAAAGATATGGATTTGATGGGTGGACTCCTCAACGGATGAGGAACTGGTTGCTAGATCACATCCAGAGAGTGGTGGTCAATGGCTCCGTGTCTGGATGGAGATCCGTGACAAGTGGTGTCCCTCAGGGGTCTCTTCGGGGAATGATACTCTTCAATATCTTCATCAATGACGTTGACAGTGGGATCATGTGCACCCTCAGCAAGTCTGCAGATGACACCAGGTGGTGTGGTGCAGTCGATACACCTGAGGGAAAGGATGCCATCCAGAGGGACCTGGACAGGCTGGAGCAGTGGGTCCAGGCAAATGTCATGAGCTTCAACAAAGCGAAATGCAAGGTCTTGCACCTGGGTCGCAGCAACACCTGCTATTGGTACAAGCTGGGGGATGAAAGGATTGGGCAGTGCTCTGCCAAAAGGGACTTGGGGATACTGGTGGATGACAAGCTGGACATGAACCAGCAGGGTGCCCTTGCAGCCCAGAAGGCCAGCTGCATCCTGGGCTGCCTCCAAAGAAGTGTGGCCAGCAGGGCAAGGGAGGTGATCCTCTGCCCTGCACTGTTTAGACCCCACCCGGAGTCCAGATGATGAGTCCTCAGGACAGGAGGGACATGGACCTGTTGGAGTGCGTCCAGAGGAGGGCCACACAAATGATCCTAGGGATGGAACAGCTCCCCTGTGAGGACAGGCTGAGAGAGTTGGGGCTGTTCAGCCTGGAGAAGAGAAGGCTCCAGGGAGGCCTGACAGCAGCCTTTCAGTATTTGAAGGGGGGCTACAAGAAAGAAGGGGACAGACTCTTTTCCAGGGTCTGTTGTGATAGGACATGGGGAAATGGTTTTGTCCTGAGAGAGGGGAGATTTAGGCTGGATATAAGGAAAAAGTTCTTTACACTAAGGGTGGTGAAGCACTGGCACAGGTTGCCCAGAGAGGTGGTAGATGCCCCGTCCCTGGAGACTTCCAAGGTCAGGCTGGACAGGGTTCTGAGCAACCTGACCAAGCTGTAGGTGTCCCTGTGCACTGAAGGGGAGTTGGACCAAAAGGACTTTAAACGTCCCTTCCAACTCAAAGCCTGCCCCATCCCTGGCTGTGTTCAAGGCCAGGCTGGATGGGTTCCTGGGCAGTTTGGTCTAGAGAGCTAGTGGTTGGCAACCCTGTCCATGGCAGGGGTGTTGGAACTAGATGATCTTTGAGGTCCCTTCCAACCCAAGCCATTCTATGATTCTATGATTCATTCTATGATTCAAACTATTCTGATTCTGTGATTCTACAGTTCTATGAAAACCTGCTGCTGTCTCCAGCAATTTCTACACAAAGCTGGTCATGGAAACATATGCATCTATATTCTGCCACTAGCTTTCTTTCACTCATTTATCTCTCTCTTTTTTTTTTTTTTCTTTTTTCTTTTTTTGTTTCCTGCAACTAATGCACATGAGGTTAAACCGTTCTTTAAAGATCATTGTTCAAAATACTACCTTGCAGTGGCCATGACCTTGGATTCTTTACCAGCTAGAATACCTGGAGCATTCAATTCTTAGTTCCCTGTCACTCTTCTCAATGTCCTTTGAACTCAGGAAACATATGGCACTCTGCACCTCAGTCTGTGCTGTCCCCTGAGACAAATGAGAGATCTACTTATTTATACCAGTCAGCTGCTTCCGTTTTTCTGGGAGCTGCAACTAAAGAAGCCTTTCCGTTTGAAAAGTTGTCTCCTTTTTTCTTCCATCTTGTTCAATCCACTTGTCAATGGCTACATAGGTTATCTCTAGCACAACTAATTTTTTTTAGCTTAAAGTGAACCCACTTCACTTTAAAGTTTTCTCCCCTCCATTTTTGTGAGTTTCTGCATCACTGCTTTCTGTGGTAGCAATCTCTCTTGCCCCAAGGCAGCATATTCTGATGGGTTAGTCTTATACCGCATAGCTGCTGAGGCAATTGCAGTTACGTCAAAGTGTAAAGTTTGGCTTCTAGGTCCAGTAACCTATTCAGATGGCTAGCTCCCACTGAATTTTCTGAACGTCCTCAGTAAACCTTGTAAGACTATGGAGTAAGTGAAGAGGTATTTGTTGTTAAGCTGAAAATACTTGTACAATGTGAAATGTAGACAAGTTCTCATAGTATTCTTGCAGGTTTGTGTTTGGTGACTTTTGCTGCAACTTTGGTTTAAGGCAAGGTCTTGACTTTATGAAGGTGACCATGCCTTTGGATAAGTTTATGTGAATAACAGCATGTTTTATCCTCTGGTAAAATTCTTCAGTTGATTTATCTGGAATGCTTGCTATTGGGTCCTTATGTGAGACAGCAGTATGTGTTACCCTGTTCCTTTCATACATGCACAGAGCTATGACAATAGGAGGTTCCATGGCTTTGATTTCTTAGCTAAGGCATAAAAGTTGGTCTCATTGCAAGATACTGAAGATAAATACCTGCATCCTCAAGTGGCTACTGTTATCTCTGGTCCTTGGGTTTAGCCATGCTCTTCATGTTACAAGACCTGAGTTAGAAGGGTTCCACATAGCCTTGGAGCCTTGAAACTAGAAGTTCCTAGCCTCAGGCAGGTCAGCATTACCATTGGCCATAAATTATACCCAGTTTCAAAGGCCACTGCACAGCTTTCCAGGCTGCAGGAAGTTGCTGGAATGCTGCTGTCATATGCTTTTCCTACAGTGTATCTTCCACCCTTTAGCAATCAGAAGACAGAACCCAGGGAAAATGTGCAACCACCCAACCAGAAATCTGAGTAGTCATGGAGAGAACAGACACCTAAAATTCAGTTTGTACTGGATCACTTACAAAGATGTGACCTCACTGCCCATTTAGAAGGGGTTCTGGGTCAGGCACCATTTTATTTTATGCATCATTATTTTCTCTGTTTGTAATATATATATTTTTCAACAAGAATCCCCATTAGAAGCAGTAAAGAGCAAGATAATATCAAACCGTGCTAGGGCAGATCCTGTCAACCTTGTAATCCATCCCTGAGAAGTGCAACATCTGCCTGAAGTAAAGATGCAAATACTTTGTTTTCATTATTATTTATCGTGTTTGTTCAATTAAATTAAAGCACAAAACAGCTCTGTCTAAATCAAAGTTTTCAGGTTTGTTTGTACAGGCAAAGGGAAACCTCAGCAATTTCAATACAGTCAAGTACTACCTATTCAACCAGAATGTCCCAAAAGCAAACTTCCCCAAAAGAAAAGCTGGAATTTAAAACCTTTAAGTTTCAGTGCAATATGTTTTGTGGAATCATTGTTTGTACAGAATCTTCTTCAGTACATAGTCTAGACAGTACCCTTGACAGGCTTATCTTTTATGTGTGGAAGACAAAGGGAGAGCAGGAAAGAGAGAGATGATCTGGCTCTTGTAGATTTCATTGTACACCCACTCCTTGTTTCTGTTTTGCTGACGTCAGTGTGTTTTGTCCTTTTGCATTTACATCTGTCACCATGTGTCCTCTGGTCACATGCATGGTCCTCAGAGAATCAAATAGCGAAGCATTCCGCATATCAGGTATTCAGACTTCCCAATATCCATTGCACCATACACACTTTCATTAGGTGCATTTCCCTGAACAGAATGGATGCAGCTTCTCACGTAAGTCTTAGACCTCTTTTCCCATGGGAATGTGGGAATTTGGGTCAATCTGTTTGATCTGATGTCGTCACACAGCACAGTTCAGAAGCTGACAGACTTCCACAGCCCTCTGCCTGTGGAATAGGTGAAAGAGGGACATTTTTATGCACTGCAAGGGACCTTCCTTTTCCTGCAACAGGAGAAAGTTGAGGCCAAGCTATCTCCCCAGGGTGTCCTGTCCTCCCGTACCCCCCTGCTCCTCCGCTGACCAAGGGCTAACTCATCCGTAAAGAAAATGTGAGCAGCAACAAGAGGGCTCCACACAGAGCAGACAGAACACACCTTGGCAACACACCAGCAGCCCACAGTTGACCAGGTGCTCCAGGTTACCTCAAAGCCCCTCTTACAACAAGCAGAAAGAAATGAAGGAAAGGCAGATACATACATTCTTCTGTCACTGAGGGCACGCTTCCCATTTTAACAGTGGTCTCTAGTTCCCCCATGAGAATTATTTCGAGTACCCATAGCTATAATGAAACCCAACCTGGAGGCATACCAGGTACATAGCATCTTGCCATTGGTCTGGTTTCTACACTAAAAAAAAAAAAACACAGCTCTGCTGGCAGCCATGAATTCTAGCAGAGAAGTGATATTTTTGAAGCTGAAAGCAAGGAGACTCCAAGGAAAAAACAGGATGCCTGATCGTGCCCCTCAGGGAGGGACTGAGTAATGCCTGGTTACAGTAAACCTCCGCTCACTGCTGAGAGAGACAACTGTGGACGCTGGTGCAAGGTGGGAAAATGACTGGAAACACCAGAGTGAGGGGAATACAAATAAATTGGTATTCTTCCATTGTATGCTGCACTAGAAATTACTTTCCAATTGCCACATTCTCAGACATCAGAGAATCAGGAAATTCAACCTTCTCTCCCTTTTAACATGTTACACTTTGGCAGCTCACAGCAGTTCATTTGGCAGGCGTGTGCACCAAATGTTCACTTCAGTCTTGTAACAGATGGAGTATATTACACACAGGACTGCATGCCCCATGTACAATATCTAATATTTGAACTAGGAAAGGACGTCCAGCAGATCCCACTGACCACAAGCCTGCTTCTATACCACTAGAAGGAAAGGAGTCTGTAAATGAGTTAGACGTAAATATTTGTCTGTATGATAAATTAACATAAATGCCTGACTCCAGCAGCCTTAGTTTTCAAGCCAGCTATTTACTCTTGCATTCATATTTTACTTCGAATATGTTCCACATGAAGTCTAAACTTAAATAATTAGATCCCCTTTGATCTGCATATATTTATGGAATAATTCTTATAGGAAGAAAGAGTACCAGATCATTTTGCTAGATGTCTGATTAGAGTGGCTTACTTCTTGTATCATTATATAACCCAAAACAAAATATTAGCCACACAAAACTGTAAAAGACCACTGTCTTTTAACTGAATTACAGAATAAAAAGTTTTTCTCTGTTCACAGATCAAATCTGAAGTTACTAGCAGTTTCAAGTACAACTTACAGAACATTTTTGGAAACGTTCCTAGGAGACTGCTGATTTCTTAGTACCCATGCTGTCTTAGCTGACGGAGCTGAAGAAAGCACCCCTCAAAAACATGGCAGCTGCCAGGTGCATGTCTACAGCTAACCAGAAGGAGAAGGAATGAGGGAAAAAAAAAAAAAAAAAAAAAACAAAAAAAAAAAGAAAAAAAAAAAA